>DWHP01007524.1:0-10916 GCA_018247895.1 Parnassius honrathi
ATGTCTATGGGCCACAGCAACCACTTACCATCAGGTGGACTGTGTGCTCGTTTGTCACCCTGTCCTATAAAAAAAGTGACCACCCCGCCCTCTCAATGCGTGTTGGCGAACTTCACGTGTCTTTGATTTTTTTTTCTTATTTCTCAGACATGCAGGTTTCCTTACGATGTTTTCCATCACCGACGAACACGTGGTAAAATCAGACTTAAAATTGCAAGTAACAATTTCATTAGTGCTGGCAGGGATTAAGCCCAAGTTGCTTGCGTGTTGTGAAATTTACAGCGAGCGCTAATCGTCTGAGCTACTACGGCTCTAGAACTGTGCTGTGCTAATTATGCTAGGCTAACATATGTCTTCGAAAATTTTCTATGAAGCTTTTCAAATTAGGTAACATTTCATGATTATTTAAAAAAATTAGGTATGCACTTATGGAAAAAAATTATTTTAATAAAACGGACGGTCTCCTTTAGAAACGGTCGAAGTGAACTAGAGATTCCTAAATTTAGATGATAATCTTTTGAGTGATGAGTTAAATACAATGAAATCTCTGAAAACATAGCGCCGCAATGTGGCAAAAAAATTTAAAACCTGTTCTAGGAATTCCACAAAAATAGCCTACTATGCTAAGGACAATGAATTTGTGAAAATAACTCATATGTAAAACCTCTTTGCCTATGCTTATACTTATATATTATATACACCCTAGCTACTGATATATTGTTAAAAATATTATTTTACATTTGACATTTTAAACTGAAATAACAACAGTTTTAAAAAATTAAATGACTCCAGTCTATTGCCGATTCTTCATGGAGAAGGTCTGTATTTTCCGAACCGATGTAAACTTTGACTTTAAACGTAGAATTCGATGCTTCTTAATTTTTTATAAATGTAGACGTCTATAGGCCACAGCATCTGCTAACCATCAGGTGGAAAGTGTGCTCGCGTTTTACCCTTATTCTGTGAAAAAAACCTCGTGTTTTACGATTTTTTTCCAATTTATTAAACACTTTCGCGATGATGAAACATTTTTTTATTTATCTATGTACAACATGACACAGAAACAGTCATACAGAGAGTTCATGCAAAATAATTCCATAATTTACTAAAGTATGTCCCAATAGATACATAGGAAAATAAATAATATATAAAAGTTTTTTTTTGTTTTAGCTAGCAAATTATTGTTTTATGGCCAGCGAAGTATTTTGTTCTTGAATTGAACTTTATTGATATTATAACTTAATTTTACTAGTAAATCAAAGTTTTAATGTAATATATAAATAAAAAATTACATCAAAAGCATATCTGCATTGATGAGTTGATATCATTTCCAGGCTGAGAGATACCGCGAGAGACGTCGCCTGGCAACCCCCAGCCCCACGCCGTCCCCACCGCGTCGCCAGCCAGCGTCACAGCCCGCTAGTGGGAGCTGGTTCAAGTCCCTGGACAGACTTGGCAAGAAAAGGGAGAAAAGCATCAGCAACAGAGTATGTCGAGTTTGTATTAATACTTCAAAGTAACTTCAACACTTCATTTTTCGACGTGGTAGAGCCATACTGTAGCTACATTATGGATGCAGCGCTTTCTATACTCTTGGAAGCTGGAGGAGCAGGTGCTTTTAGCTGGATTTACGCTGCGATGGTTATTATAAATTCGTTCAATAAAAATGCTTCTATAACAGTTTTAATACCTGAGATTTGCTCGGCGTTGGAAAATTCTCGTGGGTTACAACCATATTTACGCCATAGAACCACGCTGTAGCTATATAATGGTTGTAGCGCGAATGGGTTGGCTAGACCGGGGGTGGTTCACGCTCTCACAATGCAAGTGTAAAATAGCAGCTTACTGCTGCTGTGTTTTGTATAGTGAGTAGATAACCGGAGACCCTTTTTACTAGATACGAAACATTACATCTTAGTCCTCAGGGGTGACAACGCATCTGCATTTTGATGTTTAGTCGATGGTTAATGTACACATCCATAGGCCACAGCATCCACTTAACATTAAGTGTAAACTCTGTTATAAACATTCAACGCATTCGAGCTAAAGCGTTTGCTTAGTCATTCGTAATTCGTAGTTACAGAGTGGAATAATTTTCTAACCTCTGTCTATGCATCCGATTAGCATGTGGATCAAGGCAAGAGTGAATAGCCTTTTGTTAAGTCAGTGTGCTTCGCCATCTTTGCTGCATCGCCACTCATCATCAGATGGGATAATAGTCAAGCATTGGTCAATAATGCACAATGACTGACATTCTTTCCTCATCAAAATTAGTTGAGCAGTAAATAATGCCAGACTTCTGGTATTGAGATCTTTAATCCAACGAAAAACAAGATGATTAACACAAAAGTTAGTCTTCTTACAACGGGATTCGTCTATGTGCAGCAGTATACCCGTACGAACTGATGGAGAAGACCAAATGATGAATCTGATGGTGAATCTAAACCATCCAGGACTTAAACAGCAAACAAATATTTTCATCAAAATCGTTCGTAGTGATATGTTTAAGTCGCTAATCACAGCTATTTAAACATTCCAGGTGGAGAAGGACAGCATCATCACCACAGAGGATGAAGCAGCGCGTCGAGTCTGGTCGAAACCAACAAAGCCGCTTAATTCGCCTGCCAAGAACCTTCGCTTCTTTGGCGATACCGATCAAGAATCAGAGGGGAACACCAAAACTACTGTCACTAAGACCAGGAGTCACCCGCAGCCCAAAAACCGGGGCACACTAAGAAAGACAATCTCAAACTCCAGCACAGGCTTAGACGAGGTCGACCATAGTGAACTGTCAAATAAAAGTTACTCTATGTCAAATCTGTACAAAGATGAACTGAACGAATCGCCACGAACGAAACAATACTATAAAAGGAACCTGCAGAATATATCAGAGATACAGAGCAACTCCGAGACAGAGAGTCAGTTCGATAGGAAAACACACAAGAAACCGCCTATAAATCCTTACGATAGGTCTAGAAGTCACAGCAGCTCAAAGACTTTGAAGGAGAGTAAAAGTGATATAGAAAGGCGCGGTAAAGTAGAAGATAGGGGCAGTTCTTCCGAATTAAGAGGCAGTAAACTTGAATTGAGCAGGGATGTGAAGTAAGTTACACTTTAAGTTAGTAATACACTTTGTCGGGGTGGTATAAGAATATCCACTATTTAATACCTGTGTTTCATATGTTGAATGTAGAGAACCGGAGACATTTTTAATGAAAACGAGGCATTTCAGCCTAGTCTTCAGGGATGACAAAGCATCTGCATTTTGATTCATAACCGTGAATAAATATAGATGTCTATGGACCACAGCATCCACTTACTATCAGAATAAGGTTGACAAACATATCAACTAGAATATGTGTTTGTCACCCATATTCAATAAAAAAAAACTATGTTACGTGAGGGTAATATTATAGTCATCCGGTTAATATGGTCACCTTATTTTAACATAAAAACTACAGTCTTGTTTGCATGAGTTTGTGATACGATAGCTCTTCATCGGTCAATCAAATAATAAAGGATCGAAAGGGCTTTATTGACGCCATTTTGTCAGTTGACATTATAGTATATATTTTAGTCGGTTTCTGTATTGTGTAGCGTAGTTGTTTTCTTTAAGTTGATTTTTCGAAGTGTTCCTGATAATTGCCAAAGCTTGTTTGTTTGTTTTTTTTTCTTGATATTTTAGTTATAGTATACGAATTTGTGTTTTTGTCCATGCCCTCCCCCAAGTTTTTGTGTTATAGAGCGGCAAAGCTTAAGGTGACCATATTACCCTCACTTACTTTACTCATCAGCTGTTGGTGTGGTAAGACAGACAGAGAGAATCTGTAACAGGGGATAAATACCAGCATATTTCTGATAACAACTCAAAATTAAAAAAAATAACTGCGGTTTCCAAGCCACCTGCTCTGCGTGGACGCTATGGCGGAATCTAATATGAGGCAATCTACGGTGAAAGCCTACGCTTAAAAGTGGACTTTATTGGCTGTAATAGATGATAAGTTGTAGTAATCGGATTCTACGTTTTACAACTCTTGGCACAAAAGTCTAGCGGTGACCGTTATTATGCTTAATTGGCCGTATTGTGAATTATTGCATATGATTGGCTGTGCGTATCGTTCACACGTGCTGATTGGCTCTCCAGTCGCATTCTGTCCTCCGTACTGACACGACATTCGCAGCTATCCTCTCCACGTATCGATCAGCACTAGAATTACGTGCCGTATATTATACGTAAGTAAGTCATGCTGCAGCTATATTATAGCTGTAGCGCGACTGTACCATGTAAAACCTAGAATCAGCTCATAGAAATATATTGCTAAATTTATTTCAGGAGCCGACGTCGCACGCCCCTTACAAATTCTGGGGAAAGTAGCACGGAAGGTGATTCTAGTCATCAAAGTCAACGCAGCGTCGTTTACTTGCATGCGACAACCGGTATGTATGATAACCGCAGAAATCGTAATAATAATATAACGATTTCTGTTATGATAACTGCCTCTCTCACTCCTTTTCTCTTCAAGTACTATATAAGAACAGACACAAGCTAGTAGTACCAGTTACTCAACTCAACCGAGTCCGTAATTCATTCCTAGGGTGATATATACGCTTTTACAACAAAATTACAGATAATATACAATACTGACTTCCTCGAAGTTTAAAACTTTATTAAACATAGTTTGTGTATTAAAAGAGTTATTATAATATCAGAACTTTATGGAAGATAAGAACCCCTGGCAAAGGTGATCGCCACCAAGCTATTTCTAATTTGTTTTGTGTTGTCAATTACTACACTATATGTTACATATACAATTGTAAGCTGTTTTCTTTTTTTTTTCAAAACACAAAAAAGGTCCACTGTATTTCCTGCTGGTTCCAGTCAAAAGCTTTTTCCCAGTACAAAGGCTTTTTTCGAACTAGTGGTAAATTAAACAAAATTGTGACTTTCAATGAGTATTATTTATAATAATCTATATTGAATAAAAAGAATTGCTAAGACAATTTAGCAATTCAACAGCCCATGTATATGTATAAATATATTTGATAGTTCTGTCTATTTTATTCATCATTTTTATCATCACCAGCCTGCAAAAGTCCAACGCTGAACGTGAACCTCTTCCGTTATAGCGAGGATTCACCTTAACCGTCACGCTTGCCAGGATAGACGTTCGGAGTAGCAGAGGTGTTACACCATTGATGCTACCTTTATCTGGTCTCAGCAGCATTTTACATTTGGTGGAAACGAAATAGTTATGCCGCTTTCTATCGGTAACCACGATATTTAAGTATTCAAGTATTTATTTTGTATTTCATTTCGCATAATCGACTCTTAATATACCCTAATATAACGAACGGGGTGATAAATTAAATTGCGATTAAGGGGCTACACTACCTCAAATGGCTTAGGAAGATCCTCCGTCATGCCTAAAATAATGCAGCATTAATTTTGAAATGAAATATATGGTAAAGTTGAAGATTAATGTTAAGTATTATGTTAGACGAAAACACGATTCCGTAAAATTTTCTCGATAGAAAAAAATCCAAATTTACCTCCAAACCGAGCAATAAACCGCTGGTACTCACAAAATACTTTAAATTAGATCATGAATCTATGCATACGAACTGAACTAACTATAAAACAGAGTTTATGTTTTTATTTTTTTTAATTACCATTATTTTCACTGTAAAAAGAAATTACCTAAACTATCGGCTTCCTGCGGCCGATAATTTAGGTATATAGTTTAGGTACCCGATAACTCCGCTCAGTCACGCTTCAACTTTCGAACAGGAAAGCTGTGTCAGTTACGATCAGAATACACATTACGCAACAGGGGAAATAATCGTAAAACAAATAAGAAGTGACTGGGTTGGCGTTAAGAAACAGGCATAAATATGATAAACCTAATAAAATAAGTATCTAACGACCTATCTACTCATAGCATAAGTAATTACAAACGTGTCGGTACATAGCATACGACGTGCGGGGAAGTGGGGGCGAAATTAGAATTTTAGCTGAGGTAGTATAGGTCCTTAAATGGCAACACCCGAGAAATTGCAAGGGTTTAAAACTTATTTTTTCTAGTTGGCGACATCCCGGATCCGGGTCAACTGACACGCAACCGATCAAGAGACGATGTCTCATCCGTAATGTCGTCCAATCTTCAAGTCAGAAGCACGACCAAAAGCTTCTCGCTATTCGCTCCATGGACGCCCCGCCACTACAGCCAGCAGCACGACGTACACTACGCACAAAAACCGAAAAAAACAAAACAGAAGGAGAACGTGTTTAAAAAGACAAACTCGACGAAGAATTTGAACGATGACAGGCCGTCTACACTACAAAAAAATAAATCATACAGCCAGACGACGCTAAGCCGTCGACCACAGAGCCATAATCGATTGACGAGTTCGAGCACAACGCTAAACCGTCGGGATAAACGAGGCGGGAAAGAGAGCGCCAGTGAAAGTACAATATCTCGGAAAGGCCAAAACGGCAAAAAAAGCCAATCGAGTGAGATACTAAATCGAAACGAACGAGAGAGAGTATCTCGATCGATTTCGATGCCGAAGGACCAAAACAAAAAAGCCGGTTGGTTTAAACTGTCAAGTAAAAACAAAAAACCAGAGTTGAATACGCGTGTCCGTTGATTTAAATATCTTAGCTTAACTTTTTTATTGCACTCATTAAATTAAATAGGGCCGATTACAGGTTTTTCTAAAGAAAAATATTTTTAGAAATAATAATCGCCGAAAATTAAAAAGACCCTAATTTATAACATGTTCTTTTAAACACCAGCCATATAATTATATAGGCAAATGCATAAGTAAATTATTAACAGTATAAATCCTTATTCCTCAATTAAGTGTAATCTAACACCGAAAAGCTTTTTCATATATGACATATTTATTTCTCATGGTGCTATAAATATATGATGAAATTTTGATAACAATTTAATATATACGACAAGATGTTTATAACAAGAGTTTTATATTACATTTGGTGATTGTTAAAAAGTCAAATGTATTCCGCGATAAAATTTATGATAGGGGCAAAGAATGCCACGAAGAAATCTAGATTATTACGACAAAACGTTTACTATACTTTTACTAACACTGAAAATGACGGAAAGCACTAATTGTTCCCATGTTTATTCTAGAACTTTCTTTGTTTACATTATGTCATACGCAAACTGCATCTCGTTATGAAACACGAATGTAGCGAGTGATATTGAGAAAGTCATTATAACAATTACAGTGTTTTATGCTAATCGGAATTAATTAATTCCCTGCATAATTCATCCTAAAATGCTACTTCTTTGTAAAGCCGAAAGTACTAGAATGAACTAGCAAGTTTAGTAAAATATGAATAGTTCCCTCCAATTGTTTACTATGAAAATATTTCGATATATTACGTAAAGATTATTAAGAAAATTTAAATTACTATGAAGGTATCAAGTGCCATCCGTGAATAGTTCTTCAACGTTACCATAATTAGAATTTTAGTCATCTTTTTTATCTTTTGTAATAAATATGCTTCTAATAATAATTACTAATAAGAAAACAATTATTTTAATAATTTTATCTGTGCATATTACGTAATATTGCTTTTAAGATCTCTAAGGACCAGATTTAATAAAATAATGTTTTATATAAGGACTTAAGTGTTAAATGGTGTCGATTGTCGAATATAATAATAAATAAATCACCTAATTTTATTTCTTTTCATTCATATAAACACACCTGATTTATTCTTACCGTATGCTCAGATCAACAAAAAAATGATGAATACTTCGATGCGTGGTAGAGCCAAGCTTTAGCTATTTTATACAGGTAGCACGAATGAGTCCATTTTAGTCCTCAGGGGTAACAAACTAATCGATGATAGATGTTGATGTCTATGAGCCACAGCATCTACTTATCAACAGGTGGACTACGAGCTCGTTTGTCATCCTTATTATATAAAAAAATGCAACGTATTTTTCATAACCTTCAAGAAACGAGCTTACTGCTCTTTAAAAGGTCGGTAACGCACCTGCAATTCCCGTGGTGTTGCAGTTGTTCACCGACGGCTGTGGTCACTTACCATAGTTCCTACATAACAAGTGACGCCGCAATCTTACGCAGGTGCATGGGTGCGTGTGCACGTGTTACTGCTGGTTACAACATATTTTTGATGCTTAGGTATACCGATGGAGAAAAAGGTTCTCGAGTGGCAGCCTCGTACCGGTAAGCGAAGTGTAGGTGGACTATACAAGCGTAGAGTGTGGAGTGACGACTTTGTAAGAGATGGAGGAAAACATACTTAACTTCTACTAAGGTACGTGAAGGTAATATGGTCACTTTAAGCTTTGTCGCCCTACAAAACCAAAACTAGCTGGAGGACAGAGACTAAAACACAAAGTAGTAGGTACACTATGACTGATATATTAAGAAAAAAAAATAGTAAACAAGCTTTGGCACACTTCAAAAAATGAATTTAAAAAAACTAACTACACTATACTAAAATGGACTAAAATATTTACTGTAATGTCAACTGTCAAAATGGTGTCGGATAAGGCAGCGCCCTTTCGGCCTTTTATTATTTGATTGAATTATTTAAGTTATCGTACCTATCATAGATCAATTAATGCAAACAAGGCTGTTGTTTTTAAGCTATAAGAAAGTGACCATATTAACCGGATGACCATATTAGCCTCACGTACTATAATCGAAGATAGATATAGAGATGTCTGGTTTATAAAAAAAATTGAAATACTTTAGAGTGCACAATTAAAATGCACAATGCATAGTTAATTTTTTTACAGCTCGTTATCGCAATAGTTACTATCTTGGCTTAAGTAAACGTGTCCTACACTAATTTAATCTTTAAAAAAACGATAAAGGCCAGGCAACCGTAGTTTTTTATTTTTTATTGTAATCAGCAAAATGCCTATCCATTTCATTTCCCTCTGTCGATCATATTGTTGATCGAAGCTCTGTTGCCTCTTTACAATACTCACAAATAAATGATAAAGAAACAATTTCAAATATTTGCATCAAATATGCTGCTTACTTATAAATGTTATGCAAAAGGAATTACGTCAGTAAATAAAACCATTTTTTATAAGTTATAAACAAATTTTATTCAAAATCAGTCTTCACAAAACGCGGCACGAACGAAGCACACAATCGCACTATTATGACGAACATTAGTAGTTTAAATTAAAATGCAATCGATTACAATTCACACTTCTCATCACCAGAACAAGAGCCCTTCGCCTTCTCCTTAGACTCCTTCCTGACAGGACCAGTTTGGGTTATAGGCACCACCCTCTCACCCTTCGAGTCAATTTGCTTTCGTGGTGCAGTTATCGTCAAGATTCCGTCACTAGACAGTTCAGAGATCACATCTTCCGTAACAGTACCTTCAGGCAACGCGTATTTCCGCCTAAACTGCCTCGAAATGTAACCATGCTCATCCTTTTTCTCTTCGTGCTTAGCCTCAACCACCACATAATCATCAGCAGTCTTCACAGTGATTTCTTCAGGGGCGAAGTGCTGAACGTCCAAATTGATTTGGAATTTGTCTTTTTCCATTTTAATAGTCGATCCTAGGTCCCTGGTTAGGGATTCTAAATACCTCCAGGGTCTGAAGTAATCTCGGATCATCCACGGTCCCATCATAGATGTAATTATGTCGTCCGGTGTCAAAGCCATCCCGAAGTCCTGGTCAGCAATTGTGTTGCCTTTTTTCGAACATTCCTCTTCACCGTGGACTCCTGTAGCCAAAATAAATGACAACGCAATAATTAAACTTCCAAACTGCTTCATATCTACGTATTTACTCGAACAATAAAAAAAACACGAGTTGAAAAACACAGAAATCTGAATTGCAGTTACAGTCGCTTGTGATCGCTTGCTGTCGAAAAACTATGCACGGAACCGATGAAGTACTGGCTTATATATATACCTCTGACATCTAGCGGCCAATAGCAATTTCTCGAAAACTCTGACGTGTTATCACAATGCAACAAATTCAGGTCACGTAACCGATATTTCCGGTAGTTTCTAGATTTCTACATATTTCAAGAATATATTGAAAAATTTCAAGAATATATCCTTAGCGATTATTTAAACAATTTATGCGTAGGTAAATACTAAATATGTATAAAAATATAAATGAAAATAATTTGCTTACTTTCTAACAATGTGAAATAACGACATCTAGTGACAAATTACGATAGATGGATATACGTAATATGATAGCAATTTTATTCTCCCTCTTACCAGAAAGCTCTAGTAAATTGTATTGAGTCCATAATTTATGGTAATTATTATGGGACAATATTTTTATTACTTCAGATATCTTACACAATAATATTGTATATTTTTATATTATACAATTAGTAGTTATAGTTATAAATTACTAATATTTATTTTATAATATTTGTTTGAAATAAGTAAGCCAAGAAAAGATACAATAATAGCATAATTGTGGGTTTTCACGGACCACTCTCATACAAGAAACTTTCATATCTTCATTTACCCGCATTGTGTATAATAACTGTCCTAATATGTCATAGCTCTCGGCATGATAATACCTAATTTTTAACAAAATGAATTAAACTTAAACTGAACTTAAATATAAAAATAATGTATTTTGTAGAGGAAGTACGCCTAATTACAATAGAATTTTTTAATTTCATACAGTGTGGATTATACATGGTAGAGGTAGATATAGGTTTTATGCGAGGTAGACCTACGCTGCAGCTATATTATGGTGATAGCACGAATGAGTCGGCTCGACCGGGGAAGGACCATGCTCTCATAGAATACCAGCGTAAAATAGCAACTTAATACTGCTGTGTTTCGTATGGTGAGTGTAGAGATCCGGAGATCCTTTTTTACTGGAAACGAGGCATTCCATCTTAGTCCTC
>DWHP01007525.1:0-10916 GCA_018247895.1 Parnassius honrathi
AAGAAGTATTTTACAAATGTCAGATTATGCTTAAACAAAAAGCATAGATCCAGGAGATTTTTATAAATATTCAAGATAAAGTTTTGCGTCATAATAAAATTAATAAAAGACCGAAAGAAAATAGAAATTTTCATTTCGATCGCTTTGTTGACAATGATTGGTACCTTTTACTTATTTTCGTATCCTCTGTCTTTCCTTATCAAAACAACCAGGGATCATTACCATTAATACAAAGAGATGAAGAAAAATCAGTGTATTCTCTGGTTGGGTTATTTTATGTCTTCATTTTACATTATTTCTGTCGATTGGATTATCACATCATTTATTTTATGTTGTTCTTATTTCATTGTTTTACATTTTTATATAAGTTTGGTTATTCAAATATACAAATATTAAAAAGAAAAGCTATGGTATTAGTTTTTTTTTTTAAATTTACGTAACATTTTTATACATACTTATTATCAATCCTACTCTCCGCGGTATAGTGTCAGGAACGCCATGCTCCCCCGATTAGCTGTACTTAACCTTTGAGCGAGAAAGGGAACAGTTCTATTGCTCTAGCGGCAACGGATAAATGTTTTTACTTTATGAATTTGATACCTATACCGAAGAAAATTTTTTTATTGCTTCAGATACAAAAGGTGAGTAAAAAGCAGCTTAATAAGACTCTTTTATCAGAAAAGAGGCATTATTTCTTAGTTCTCGGGGATGGCAAAGCATCTGCATTTTTATTATGTTATACTAAGGATAGATGTGAGCCACAGTATACACTTACCATCAGGTAAGGTAGGTCTGTGTGCCCGTTTGTCACCTTATTCTATAAAAAAATTTTTTTGGTGTATTAATTCATTAACTGAAGTTTTGTTTTTATACATAACATATAATAAATAAAGTATTTTTATTAGTTTAGCTATTGTTTTTTCCCTACTCTGATCTTTCTTAAGTATTATATGGCTACATTAAATGTGCTATAGAGTGACTTCAAAGAGAATAAATCACTTTAAGTACTTTTAAACTTGATTATTTTTCAATACCTGCTATGAAACGTTAATAGTTATTCAAAATTTGTTTTTTTATTTAATTTAAATGAGTAGCAGTAGTCTAATTTTTGTACAGCTTAGGCCACATTTTGGCAATCTCATTTCAATGTATAAATTAACAATGTATATCATTATATCAAAACAAATCATTGAATAAGAGCATATTTCGTATTTCTTGATAATTTAAATACTTTCCTACTTCTATGTTCTCAATTACTAATTTTGTAGCAAACCTGTATTACATGTATAAATGTAAGTAAGGTTCATTCATCATTACAGCAATTTCACAAGTAATGCGACAAATCACGGTCCCGAGCCACTTGCATCCACCGACTTCCCGTGTGTTTTACCAGGTCGTCACCCCATCTAGTAGGGGACCTCCTTTACTTCGCCTGCCGGTACGAGGCTGCCAATCGAAAACCTTTTTTCCCTATCGGTAATCAGTTCTTCGAGTTATATGGTCGGCTCATTGCCACCTCAGTTTACTAATCCGTTAGACTATGTCAGTCGCTCTGGTTCTACTCCTCTTTTCTAAGTTTAGCACGTAGAAAAACTACGAGCATAGCCCTTTCCATAGCTCACTGAGCGACTTTGGCCTCCACATACGGCCAGCTGTGAAGGGTCACGTAGCAGATACATAGGTTATCACTGGCAACACGCATTGGTTGTACAATCCAGCTTTGAGCTTTTACGGTATACCTGACGAGAAGATGTGTCGAGAGGTTGAACTTATCTAGTCGGACTACTTGTTCCAGGTAAACATACTCGTCAAAAACTTCGAGCTTAGTGCTCCCAACAACCACCGGCGCAGATGTGACATTGACGTTAAACATGATCTTTGTTTTGTCCATGTTCTTCTTAAGACTTATCCGTTGGGAGACACTATTAAGTCATTGAACATAGTGATTATATTCTCCAGCAACTCCGCTATAAGTACTATATCGTTTGTAAATCGAAGATGAGTGATGTAATCGGTGGATTACCGTCGTAGCCCTAATGGACAAATACTTCAGCACTTCGATCGAGTTAACTTGGCACTGTTTAATGGACTGCAGTACCGCCCAAATTTCGACGGAATTAAAAGCTTTCTCATAGTCCACATACGCCAAATAAAATGCAGATTGTACTCTTTTGTCTTCCGTACAATTGACCGTAGGCTATGTATGTGGTCTATGGTATTAAAATGTGCTAAAATCTTTTCGGAAAACGGCTTGTTCGGGAGGCTGGAAGTAGTCGAGGCTGCGTGTGAGATCATTCGTAATGACTCTCGGAAACAGCACGTAGACGCAACTTAGAAGGGAAAAAATCTGTAGATCTTCAAGAGAGTATTATTATCTTTCTTGCAGAATAAGGCCACCGCATTTCTGATCCGCAGAACAGAACACGAGTGACAGAACGCGAGTAACACGGGTTCGATCTCCGCCTGCACAAATGAAATTGTTAATAGCAATTTTAAGTGCTGATTTACCACGTGCTCAGCGGTGAAGGAAAACATCGTGAGGAAACCTGCATGTCTAAGAAATAAAGAAAAAAAATATTTCAAAGACATGCGAAGTTCGCCAACACGCATTGGGGCGGACACTTCCTCGCCCTAAAAAACCCTCTCAGAAATGAGGGGAGACGTGTGCTCAGCAGTGGGACATATATAGGCTGCAACTTTACTTTTAACTTTATTTCTAAACGATGATAATACAATATTTCATGACTAGACCTATTATTTTCACTGGCATCATCACAGCTCATGATGAAAGTCTTTTTGAATCTATTTTTATTCCTTCTTCATCTAATTCATGTGTTATGTAAGCGCAATTAAGTACCTGCTCCGCGTTTTATGTGTGCTACAACGTACGTAAGTGGTTAAACAGAAATGTCACAAAACGTCAGTACCTCTTCTGAGCTTTTCATCAATTTTAAAGTGAATAAAATTGTCTGTATTTTTTATTTTTTGTAATGAACATGCTTTGTTATTTTTTGTACTAAATTTGTTTTATTTACAACCTTATGCTCTGTTGAACAAAATATCGGAATGGCGTGGACAAGTAAATCAATTAGAAAGAAAAAGTAAAGAAGGATCCAAGGTCCCGAAAACTTTCAGCTCGAACTACAACATCATCGTTGGAGTCACACGCAAGAGCAAGTCTTATCCGACACTATTCCAATGATATCCCGGATGTCCGTCTAAGCGAGATTAGAATGGCTCTCCAGCACCTTAAAAACGGCAAGTCCCCGGACGAGGATGGAATTACAACAGAGCTTATGAAAGCGGGTGTAAAACCGGTATTTGAAGTTCTTCAGAAGCTCTTTAATTTCGTCCTTCATGGAGGCACTACTCCTGAGGCGTGGAGTAGAAGTGAAGTGGTCAATCTGCCACTTTGCCTGACGTATGTGGACTATGATAAAGCCTTTGATTCTGTCGAAATTTGGGCGGTGCTACAGTCTCTTCAGCGGTGCCAAGTTGACTGTCGGTATATCGCTGAAGTGTTTGTACAGTAGAGCTACGATGGCTATTCGAGTAGAGAACCAGAGTACGAAACCTATCCAACTGCAGACAGGTGTAAGACAGGGTGACGTTTTATGCCCGAAACTCTTCACCTTCGCATTAGAAGACGTTTTCAAGCTACTGGACTGGAAAGGATACGCTATTAACATCAATGGCGAGTACATCACTCACCTTCGATTTGCCGACGATATAGTCCTTATGACAGAATCGCTGGAGAACTTAAGCATTATGCTCAATGACCTCAATAGTGCCTCCCAACGGACAGGTCTTAAGATAAACATGAACAAAACAAAGATCATGTTTAACGTCCATGTCACACCTATGCCCGTAGTAGTTGGGAGCACCAAGCTCGAAGTTGTTGACGAGTTGTTGACTGGAACAAATAGTCTGACCAGGTAAGTCCAACTTCGACCGAGAGGTCAATCGACGAATTCAACTCGGTTGGGCAGCGTTCCGGAAATTACGACACATCTTCTCGTCAGGTATACCTTAAAACCTGAAAACTAAGATGTACAACCAGTGCGCGTTGCCAGTGATGACCGTGGCCATATGAGGACGCTTAAAGACGCTCAGCGAGCTATGATGAGGTCTATGCTCGGGGTTTCTCTGCGTGATAAACTTAGAAATGAGGATATCCGCAGTAGAACCAAAGTTACCGACAGTAGCTTAGTAAGCAGATTAGTAATCTGAAGTGGCAATGGGCTGGCCATATGGCTCGAAAAACCGACAACCGTTGGGGAAAAAAGTTCTAGAGTGGCAGCCTCGTACCGGTAGGCGAAGTGTAGGGTGACCCCCCACTAGATAGAGTGACGACCTGGTAAGATATGCAAGAAGTCGATGGATGCGGCTCAGGACCGTGCTTTGTGGCATACCTTGGGGGAGGCCTATGTTCAGCAGTGGATTTGTGAAGGACTGTAATGATGACGATGGCGATGATAAGGAAAATTAATAATTTAAATCGGCTAAATTAAGAAAAATGTATTTGAAGGAAATATGCGGTCCCAAAAATAAGAGCAGTATGGGGGTATTTTCCTTTTCTTGAAACAAATTCAGGAATAAACGGATTTTATTAGGACTATGCCAGCTGTAAGACGAGTATTTTATATTTTTTCGACAGCCTCGCTGATATAATGATCGGAAGTGTAACTGCCGATCATGACGTCCCGGGTACAAATATATTAATTATAAACAAATCTACTAAAATCAGTTGTTGCGTTTTTCTGTCAAGACATTCTCAGCAGCGGTTGGAGTCAGGAAGTTGATGGTGTTTCACACTCATGCTTTGTTATCACGTTAAGCCGTTAATCCTGGGGGTAATATTTCACTGGTCGTGCCATACTGCCGTCACATTGGAGTATAAGAGTGAGGGAATAGAGAGTGCAGCTATATTTGCGCACACACTTGTGTACTATAATCTGTCCTGCACAACTGCAACCCTCCGTGACCTAGCACTATATTATATTTTTATTTCACTTTTTACTTTTACATTTATATATGCCAAAAAACCTATAGCTTTAAAACATTTTATTACATATTTATTTTTATGTAGAATAATGAGAACAATAATAAACGAACAAGTAGTCCATCCGACGGTAAGTGGATACTGCGCCCGTAGACATTTACTTCTATTCTCGATTAAGAATCAAAGTGCAGAAGCGTTGCCATCCCTGAGGACTAAGATGGAATACATCGTTTACCGTAAAAAGTATCACCGGCTATCTACACCACCATACAAGTACCGTACAAAACATAGCAGCATTACGCTTCCATTGTTCGCTTTTATTCTGTAAGAGCGTGGTCCTCCCATGATCGAGCAGATCCATTTTTTTTTCTTAAAGTGTATGCTATTGATCTTGTGGCTTTCTACAGCTGCATCGAAACAAACTAGTAAGCGCGTACTTACGAGCTATTGAGTGCAACAATTCAAATAAATCGTATCGAAACTGGGACTGCAGTCGGTACCCCGGCCCCTGCTTTTGGAGTGCGGCTCTTCAAGCTAGAGGGTGGCTCAATATGATACAAGGAAGAAGAAGGTACGAACGTCAGCTTGAACCACTATCGGAATGAGGGAAACGAGTCGACAAACTAAAAACGCCCCGTATCTTAGGTATTAAACCTCGTGTACGGTGTGTCTGTGACTTCGCGTTCGCCGTCGAACGCGATGAGTCTGTACTGGTACTGTGTCTGAATGTATGTGCGTAGCAATGTGCGTGAATCGGATTCACCCACCACAGGAGAGGGATCGGTTCCTAGAAGAGGGATCAACCTATTCTGGCAAGTGATAAGATATCATTGGGATCAAGAAGAACGTTCTTAGGCCGTTGCCTAGAGGAGGGGGGGGGGAGCAGCATTACTCTGTGGGGAGTACTTACCCGCCTCTACCATCTACGGACTTTAATTTTCTTTAATCGAATCGAAGTATTTTTGTGATAATTCCTTAAGACATTAATAAATGGTGTACAAGTCAAGATCGCGATGGAGATTCCATTATCTCACATAAAATGGAGCTCTTATCATCCATCGCAGGAGTTTGTTTTGGACAACCTGGTAACTCCAAACAAAGAAGAGGAGGGATGTGGGCAAAGGATGCACCCGCATATATCATGATAGGATGTGTGCAGGCTTTATAAAAACGCAGTATATATCTAAAGGCAACTTACAGCGATTACCGGATTTTTTCCTAGCAGAACGTCCTTTTACATGATATACTCTAAGATTTTCCCACGGAAATAAAGAACTGATTGGTCTATAACTAGGTGACCTATCTCGATAATATCTGCTTATTTAACAATATCCGGAAGATGCAGTTGGTTAAAAGTGTATTGAAGATAGCCACTAAAAGGTAGATCAGTTTAAAAGGGAAAGTATTAAACGCCTTATTATTGATACTGTCAGTGCTTGGCACTTTACGGGGCTCAGGATTTCGATGATGATTTTGACCTCATCAAAGGTAGCAGGGAGTAAGGAAATCATCCATTGGTGACGTGGTGGGACGTGACCCATTCGTGCTACAACCATAATATAGCTGCGAGGCTTTACCACGTCTAAAATTTACTTGATTTTTTAAACCGAATAAACAAATGCAGCTTTGTTGAACTAAAAAGTAATTCGAATTCGCCACCGCATGAAATTGTATTGTTTCACGAGAAAGTTAATAATAAGTTATTCGAACCAATTTTCACAATATTC
Source organism: Parnassius honrathi (assembly GCA_018247895.1). Lineage (NCBI taxonomy): Eukaryota > Metazoa > Arthropoda > Insecta > Lepidoptera > Papilionidae > Parnassius > Parnassius honrathi. The sequence continues at coordinate 6,730 of DWHP01007525.1, forward strand.
GCTTTTGTTGTAACAAAATATGAACACTCCAAATATCTTTGTAATAGTATTTGAATTGTACAAATTTTTGAGCATATCAACTACTAGTTGCTATACTCATTAATGATTAAACGCATTTTCTTGCCTATGTTACTTTGGATGGTAAATTCGTACGTATTATGATGGGTAAGAAAGGTTCTTGATACACAGCTTCGTACCAATTAGCGAAATGTAAAAATAGATGGTGTGACGACCTGGTAAGCCATGCAGGAAATGGATAAGTACAGGTGGCTCAAGACCGTGTTCCGTGGCATTTCTTGGGGATGGCTTATCTTAAGCAGTGTAACTCTGTAACGATAATGATGATGATTGTTACTACATTATCTATACATGTAAACGCTTTGTCTTGACTGACTGACGGATCAACGCACATCCTAAACTATTGATCGTAGAGACTTGAGACTTGAAGGTTATGTTTTTTGTATGACGTAGGCATCCAATAAGAGAGGGTTTTCCAAAATTCTATCACAATGGTGGTGAAAAACTGGTGCAAAGTTATTAAAGTAGACTAAAGGCTCCTTGCTCTAATCTACTTCAAATTTTGCATTAACATTCTTAAACAGAATTGATTGAAACCGAGTTTCATATTTTACTGAAGCTCAACGCGTAAAGGGGTTGAAAATGGGTAAAATTTATTTTGGGAGTGATTTGCATCGAAATTTATATTATTACTCCTTAGTGCTTTTGATTTAAATCCGTTTTATTTTGATACATGTTTGAAAACTAAAAAGGTCGAACTCACATAAAAGGTTGGTGCAATGCAATACTCTATAAAAGTTACCCCAAAGTACTCAGGCAGGCTGTATATAAACATCGGCGCAAACACGGACAGCGAGTTGAAAGATTTCTACAACCTTCAAATTCTAAAGTCTTTTCTGAACTGAGTTATGATACTAATATAGCATAGCGTACGATAGTGATAATACTGTTGTTTTAGGACTAATGAACATCGAATGCAAGTGGTGTAAATCTCTCAAGTAGAATCTGTGGGTTTATGCTGTAATTCAGTAAAAGTCCAGCTCGAACCTTCGCAAAAGTTTCTATATCATCTTTACTGTTTAATAAAAAATACACATAGGAATATAAAAATATATAAAATATAGAGACGGCATTATAATAGTTGTATTCAAATGACCTCATTTGGAGCTAAAAAGGTAATACAGGATAGTTTTGTGACTACGTTCAAAGTGCAGGGCCAGATGTATTAATTGGTCGCGTCCGCCACTCCAAAATGGACCACAGTTCTTACAGATATATTTTTTGCAGAGAACGATAGATAAGTTCAATTGAGATGCAATAAATTTCTTTATGTAAAACTTGGCTTGGTAAGGCAATTACGAGAAACACTACATACTTATAATGTATACCTAAGAGAGTTAATGCTAGCCCTGGACAAAGTTTCTGCTTCGCCAAATACATTTTTATAAATCTCAATCAATCAAGTTGTTATAAATGCTGACGGAAAGCCTAAAAACTAGCAACAATGGACGGTTTATTCAATCTACGCCAAATTAAGTTGCTTTAGTTATTGTTGGACAGCGATTAACTAGACGGATATTGTAATTGAGAGATTATAACACATTCCATCGAATAAGTAAAATTCGTCGCTCGTACGATGCGTTTCAGTACCCAATTTTGTTTTACTACGGCGATGATGGATACTCCATTTCTTTACCCCAGTGCTATACTAAATCCAAACAACCGCTTAAAAAAATGGTATCAGCTGCAAGTTTTTATTGTTACTGTATAATAATTAGGAAAGGAGAAGATAATCATCTGCTATATTTTCGATCACTGTTTAGCCAGTTTTTAGTTGACGCGTTGTGAAAATCGAGACGGAAATATTGAGTTATAGAAGGAACAATCAAGTGCAGCTTAGAGTGGACAGTTGCGGACACTTGCAAGATGCGGTAGGGAGACAGGACGTTGATGCTGCTCAGTTGGGTCAAAAGGTGGTGCTGCCTTCTTCCTTTACGTGTAGGCCAGGCCATATGCATGAACGGATACAAGACGCTACGACGTATGCGCCAATACTGTCGTGATCTCTTTATAACATTTACTTGCAATCCTCAATGGGATGAAATCACGGAAATGTTTTGCCTGGGCAAAAAGTTACGATAGATATGATATAACATCCATTGGTTTTCACTTCAAAGTTAAGAAAATAATGGCTAATCTAACCAAAGTTAAAATATTTGGAGAGGTACGTTGTTCCATGTTCTCTACCAAATGGCAGAAACGAAGTCTGCCTTACATACACATATTATTGTGGATGGTTAAATGCTTCGCCTGACATGTTGGATGAACTTCTTTGGGCTGAGATACCAAATCCAAACGAGTATCCTATTTTATACGACATATTAAAAAACGATATGATACACGGTCCATGTGGGAACCTTATAAATAATTTTGGAATTTTGCAATTCTATTAAATCCATAAAGTACATTTGTATCTACATTAATAAGGGCAGTGATCAGTCGGCTTTCCTGCTAGAAAACAAAAAGAACGAAGTCAAATTATACGAGTGTGGGCGTTATTTGAGCAGTTCGGAGGGAGTTTGTAGGATTTTAGGGTTTTCCATACATGAACGTTTTCCCGCAGTCATACATTTAGCCGTACACCTTGAAAATGGTCAACGGTCTATTTTAATTCCGACAATCTCGCCGACAAAAAGGTGATTTTGTTAAAATCCTTTTTTATGCGGAAGTGCGTTCATATTTTCTATGGCTAAAATTAAGTATGTGAGAAAGAAAAGAAGAAAACCCGTAGACAGCTGGCCAGGAATAATAAAAGAACACGCTCTAGGTAGAGTGTACACGATTCACCAGAATAACACAGAGTGTTATTCGGCTGAATCGTGTCGAGTTTAGTGGTCCATTACCCTCCGATGATTTGAAGACTGTCAACGGTGTCCTACAACCAACTTTTCAATTAGCTTACATCTTGGCTTGCTAGAGGACGAGCTAGTGTCACTTCCACCAGATCAAAGGCCGAGCTTCGTGTTCATAAAATATAACAAAATATTACATTACAGTTCGTGATGATGATGATGATGATAATTACATTATAGTTCTCAGGAATGTAATCGCATCCACATACTTATTCTTAACCGAGTATAGATCTACATCCAGTGTTTACAGTTATTATAAGATAAACTTATGTGTAAAAATTAGTTTGATACCGCTCTAACATTATGTACAGCGAGATAAAAACAAAATCTTAAGAGTTTTTTTTACAAAAATAGAACCTTTAAAATGATTAATAATATCAAATAAAATTATAGGATAATTTTAAAAACAAAGCTACAAGACTAATCTTAGTTTATTATACCTTTAAGTGACGTATTATTATCGATATAATTTCTCCAAACTTGTCCTTTTTCTGTTTCTGTAACCCGTAGAGGATCATTCTTTGATATATGTTAAATAACCAGTAAGGCCCCCGCAGGAAGAATCGCCACGATCGCAGTACCAGATGTCTCGTACCTTTGATGCTGCTCCTCGTCACCGGTCTGGATATTCCACTTCTATGAATTTTCTATAGACACCTTAGAAGGTCGATCCATTCAATAATAATGATATATTATTAAAAGATAACGTAGCACAATACTTCAATTCTGCACCACATGTCACCAAAAAACAAAAGAAAGATAATATTTTAGTTGCTAAATTACATTTTCGTACGTGGGTTGCCTTTGAGTGTACATACATTTTGATTACTGACACCCACAATGTCACTTACAGATTAAAATACTTTTGTATTCAAACGTATTTTGTTTTATTAAGAAAACAAATAGTTTTATGTGGCAGAGCCACGCTTCAGCAGTTTTATTTTTAATAGTAACTTGATGTCACTCCACGCTACAAAACATTTTTTATATTTGTTGAGTTGAGTGTGCTACAGCATTCGCTTGATATTAGATGTTCCGGGTATGCCTGTTTGCGAGTCTTACATTAAAATGTATTTGTTCCTTATTAATTTTATTCTACTCTTCGGAGTTAAATATTCAACTTACCTATTACAATGTTGGGAGAACTGTGTACGCACGAATATAGATAGTATATTGACCTACACTAATCATATGGACTATTTACAATAAATTGAGGAAAAGTTTCACAACCACTTGAAGCATTGCAGTAATATAATT
>DWHP01007526.1:0-10915 GCA_018247895.1 Parnassius honrathi
TGTGTGTGTGTGTGTGTGTGTGTGTGTGTGTGTGTGTGTGCGTGCGCGTATGTGTGTGTGTGTGTGCGCGTGCACATGTGCGTGTGTGTGTGTGTGTGTACGTACGTGCGCTAAAGTCAAGCCGGCAAGACATGTTGCCCAAGCTTCACATGTTGGTACAACTTACCGAGTGATGCAAGCGCCTTTGATTTGTGCAGAAAAACCGACACTGTTCCGAAGTGAGAAGAGTCGTGGCGAACGGTTCTGAGTGGTGACAAGGCACGCCAAACGAACCGAATGCACGTTAGCGCTCTTCTATTCTCGACCAGCTAAGCGAGCGAGGCTAGACAAATAGGCTGTCTATACGTTGGTACTCGCCGAGCGAAGGCGAGTTGGCTTAATCTTGTGTAGGCAGGCCTATTCAAGAATGCACCACGCCAGTTGGCATGTATTTATTACCTGAACGATTTGCCAATACTGATTATGCTGAGCAGGAGGGTAGCGCAGCGATGTTTTGACGCTGGTGGTGCTGTTAACAATCACTATCTATCGGCTCCGTGGCGCATTGGCTTAACAATGAGTTGCAGAGCCAAGGGCCGCGGGATTGAATCCTACAAATAATTGTTGCGGTGCTGGATGTTTGTCCTTGTGAAATGTATATACGTTAACTGCCCCCACGATACAGGAGGAAATCCTAGTGTAAGGTTACGTTTCTTAAAAATAAAAAAATAAAAAATCTATCTGTTTGGCTTGGTTTCTGCACGTCTACGTGGCTATACCTCCTTTTATCCATCGCTTTGTTATTTATTTTCTTTATTTTGAAATTTCCGAGTTTTATCACAAAACTATATTACATGATTGAAAAACTAGTTCATTATTTAGGAAATGCCAGCGGTATTGTTGTAAAACGTAGTTTATTGATAGGCTCGGGTTTAAAAGTGATGCTTGTTGCGTTCTGCAGCATTCACATGCATAACAGTCTTTGGCACGAAAGATAGCCGTGTTGTGCAACGTGCCACAATATTCATTTTAGTTCGTTTTTGTATTAGACTAGTAGTTAACTAGTTTTAATCTGAGACTAGTAATAAATGCTTGCTTAATCAATTTAATGAGAAAATGCGAATTTTACGAATCGGCTGTATTTTGGGCGTTTGTTTATGAGTAGTGTGCGCGTGCAAAACCATTAAGGCTAGTTTATTATTAGCCGATAGTAAATATTGGCACATATTCAGGACTTTTACATTCGCACCGTCATTCATTTCTATTCTATTAATTCTATTCTTTTGGCTAATTAACTTCAATGCGAAATTTAAGTTTTATATATAACCTTTTGAGTGTAAGCTCAGGATCAGGGACTGACCGAACGCCGTATATTTCGCAGCACGCGAGTAACCCGTGTTCGATCCCCGCCGGTTCCAATAAAGTTGTTAATTGCAATTTAAGGTACTTATTTGCTACTCGTGTTCGGCAAGGAAGAAAAAAATCGTGAGGAAATCTATGAGTCCTAAAGAACAAAATAATTGGAGAACATGTGAAGTCCACTAACACACTGGAGCAGCTCGGCGGCAGACTAATTACTATGTAACCATCCCAGAAATGAATAATAAGTGGTTCTAAAATCAATTTTAAAGACTTCATTGTTTAAAAAAGCGGAAATGAAATTTTTAAGGATTTAAAATTCAAAATGATGTCTTATGTTTATTGTGTTTTTTTTAAAGATAACGAGTTAAGCATTTGGGGAGTTCAGAGTTTAACGAATCATGTATTTGACCAAAGTAGGATTTGATTCTAATTTGAATAGTAAAATATTTGACAAACCTCTGCGAAGTCTTAAATATAATAATTAATGTGATATAAGTGGCATCCATCTAGTTACAATTTATCTGTGAAATCAAATGCCAGGATCGTGCTAAATGGAAGTCTGTAGTCTCTGCCTACCCCTCCGGGTGACAGGCGTGAGTGTTTATGTTATGTTATCCTTGCCTTACGATATTAACTCCAGTATTTTTTAACTTATTTTGCAGAGGAATATTATGATTTATGAATAATATTTTAACGATGATATAATCTCGTTAAAAAGAAAAAAAAATGTTAAGAAAATATATGCAAGTAATTCGTATCTTTTGTTGCAGGAAATATAACTGGATTTGGAAGCATGTGTTAAGTGACATAAGTGCAGTGTAAGTGAAGTGGGTGAAGTGACATGGAGTGAAACAATGTGCGTCCTCCAAACATCTCCGGTCCATTGTGCCTCGGATTCTGAATGATAGCTACCAGTCAACGTAAGCTGTATTTTATTTTTTAACTAAGCAGTGATTTGAATTTGACAGAGAAGTACTTCAGCTTGTTCTATTGGACAAATATGTCCATATAGTGGACTTAGGAAATGTCTGAATAATCTAAAGATGGCAGGTCTGATTACCGACATATAGCATTTTATTATATACAATCAAACGAAGTTAACAAGTGAAGTTTGATTTTATTTAAATAAAATTGTTATATGAGTCGCTCGTTCGAAGATTTAAGCTGCGAAGCTACCATGTAGGATAAAGGGACTAGGTTTTGAATATTCTTAGATCGAGAATGAAGCGACGATATACATATATGATAATTTCATATATAACATAGTCGCCAAATGCAGAGCGAAAATTTTACAAATTCTTCTATTAACAGAAGCCAATGTAAAATGTCAGACTGTTTTTGTTATAGAATAAGGGTGACGAACGATCGATAGCCCACCTGATGGCAAGTGAATTATCATAGACATCTACATTTAACCTCTATCAATAATCAAAATGCAGATCCGTTAACATCCGTTAGGAATACCTCGTTTCCATTTTTCTTCGGTTCTTCAGTTCTCTAAACTTGAAACACAGCAGCATTAAACTGCTATTTCACTCTGGTATTCTGTGAGAGCCTAATCCTTCCCTAGTCAGTCCGACCCATTTGTATCGGCTGTTTGTGTTACAATCATAATATAGCTGCAACATGGCTCCACCACGTAAAAAGGTTTACTATCAAGGTGTCACATAACAATATAACTGGGTAACAAGACTTCTTTTCTGCTCGGTAGGACTCGCTTTACGCTGTTGAATTACAATCGAGATAGTACGGAGAGCCAGTATCTTTTTATCTGTCTGTTAAGGAGCAGTGCTGAGTATAGGCCTCTTCTATTGTAACAAGCATATTACGTTTGAAGCTGCTCCCCGTCGCCTGTCAGGCCTTTGTCAAACGAGTAGATTTTTTTGGACCGATGATGAAGCAGGGGAAGTTTTGTATAAAATATTACTCTTTTATACTACAGTTCAAATTGTTCGAGAAAATTACATGTACATCTTGTCGACTACACACGTTTAATGTCTATAGTAAAATGGAACCTATGATGGTTCTACTGCTTGGCAACTGGACTTTTAGTTTATAGAAGCAGGGCAAATGAGCATGCGGATCACCTGATTGTATGTGTTGTCGCCCATGAACAATTGCAACATCAGGGGAGTTACAGGTGGATATTAAAAGGAGTAAACTCATTTCGTGAAGGTCTCTAAGTCGTCCTGAAAAATTGCCGATGATAGCAAATTCCACAAAAAAGTCGTGCGAGAAAGAAAACTTCTGCTTGATGGGAAGTCGAGTGGATTAAGAAGAATTCCCTACATTGCTGTTGTGTGAGTTAGCACACTCAAATTTTAAATGTTCTTGATTTCTCAAAAAATTTACTTTACAGCCTGAACATGTAAAAAATTTCGCTTTTGTTCTGTTATTAAACAAGCGATCGTAAACAGCGTTCATTAGATTAACTTTGTAACAATGTAGGGGTGACAATTTTTTTAAATTTATGCATTAAAATTATATAAAAATAGTACTGATAGCTAACAGCCTTAATATGCTTACAACATTAATACTACAGCTACACGCATTAATCCAGTCATTAACATGTCTTACAGACCAACATATATGTATATGTACGATTTCTGGGTCTAAGCAGGTTTCAACGCAATTAATAGGATTTGGGTTAGTATGTATTCAATCGTATTAATAATTGGTACAATAGAGATGTGTTCTTACATTTGCAAATTTTGTATATAAATCGCCAAAAATAGATTAAAAAATAAATTGAAAAACAGGCATCATAATTTACATAAAGACTTGGTGGCAATTCTATAAATCAAATGTTTACTTTACTTTTTATATTAAAAATAAACACGTTAGTTGAATAATACAGCCTTACCAGAACCTTATGGCCTTAACCTTATCGAAGATAGATAGGAAAACACTATTTTATAGTTAAAACGTTTGTATAAGTATTTATTGGAGAGATGCTTTAAACCTGTAGTTTTTGATGCTTTTAGAGTACGAGTTGTATAATTATGGCACTTAATTAGCGACTAAAGTATTAAACAGGCTAATATCTTATACAGTAACGTAAATCTATATAATAAAGGAAAAGTTTAAGAAACCGATGACTATTAGAAGCATGTCTGTGGTACGATATCTCTTAAGTATACACTGAAATCGCCAAGCTATCAGACAACGTGGCGATATCAACAAATCGTCTGCGTAAGAGACATGCATCTAAGAATTGTCTCCTATTAAGATGTTGATAATAATAATCCTACAAATTCGCCATGGTCTGACAAAGTAACTAATTAAATCTACATATTGAACTTATTTAAATGAAATTTTAATTTGTAGACATTTTTATAAAGAATAAAGATGACAAACGAGCACGCATTCCACCTTATAGTAAGTGGATGCTGTGGCTCATAGACATCTACATTTATTCTCGATGAAGAGTCAATATTCCTTCAACAGTTAAACAGCCGCTTCGGTTGTCTATTAACTCACTGTGTTGCCGGTTTCGTAACCTGTTCATATTTATGGAAAGACTTGTTAGACAAAGCTAGATCACGAATATTTTTAATCTGTAATTTTTTTACGAATTTGAAGATTTGCCAGTCGAAAATCGTCAATTAAATCGCGCCAATTCTGTGCTTGTTCTTTTTATCTCGTATCGAGTGTTTTCCTGCTTATTAATTTCTGAAAACATCAGAGTATCAAGAAATATAAATTATAAGTTTTAATTCACTTTTGTTGCGAAATTAATGTTTTTTTTGCGGAAATTTGGGATCTTCGTATTTAAACGAGTTTATTACTTTGTTTTTAGCACTAATGTTTTATTATAATCTAAACATAGATGATAAACACGTTTTCATTATAGTATTTTTATAGGCACCACTGCATTGTTCCCATAAAATACAAGAAAACACGAATGAAGTAAAATATGAAACTTTTTTGGTCTGGGCAGTATTAGACAGCCGCAATGGCGTTTGCTGTTGGAAGGTATATGCGGATACGTTGTCACTCCTGAGGACTAAGAGGGAATGCTTCGTATCCAGTAAAAGGGGTCTCCGGTTCTCTACTCTCACCATACGAATCACAGCAGCATTAAGCTCCTATTTTAAGCTGGTATTCTGTGACATAAAATTAGTTCAATCAATTTGTCCAACGTAAATAAAGCACTCAATCGATCAACGGCCCTCCGTCGCATGGTGCCGGAGTTCGATGGTTGTTGGGTAATTTCCTCAGCGCTGGCCTACTTGCTGATCTGTAACATCGCACATACTTAAACGTTCGGGCTATAAATAACAATTAGTGTCATGACAGCGGTACATGTCGCGTGTAGTAGCTAGAAAACGGTTAACTGAAGATAGAGGCTGCATCTAGAAAAGGTCGTTATTAAATTGTTAAAAGGCGGTGTTTAGTTCATACCAAAAAGTAGTAGAAAACACCGAGATATAAAGACGCGTATTATTTTTTAACAATAACAGTATTTTAAAACTAAGTTTGTCATGTTCCTATGTTTTGTTTTTTTAACTTCCCGCTTTGAAAATTAATAATTTTCAAAAGTAGAAAGTTTATAGATTTCGGCCCGACTTTGAGAATGCGAGTATTCATCAGATCTCCCCGTTTTGAGGTCCTAGGAAGCTGTTCCGAATATTTCTGGCTGGACGTCCGGTAGTGTGTGTGTATGCATGTATGTATGTAAATACAATTTTGTCGTACGATATCTTTAGAACGAATCAACCGATCGAGGTGAACGAAACGGCGTTGAAAGTGTTCATTGAGACTTCGACCTGATTAGATTTTGAAGTCAATCTTTCGAGCCATTTAAAGATATTCAAACAATTTTAATAACTCAAAATATTTGACTAATCAACTCCAGACATCAAATACACTTTTTTGTACTTGAAAAACTGCGTCTAATGCCGCTAAGTAAGTCAAAATCGAACGACGTGTTCAAAAATTATAGCTTTATAAAAATTTCTAAATATATAATCGTTTTTTTTAGATAACTTTAAACTGTTCGAATCATGCCAAGTAAATCAAAATCGTCTTTAAGATTATATAACGGGCCTAAAAATTGAAATCGTATAATCGTTATTTTATTTAACTTGAACCAACCATACCGCTATTGAAGACATCTTGTTATTTAATCATGTAATGGGAGATTCGTGCAAAGTTTTGATGTTTTTACTCTTGTGTTATTTCCTTATCCATAAATAAACAGTCACAAATTACTTCATTAACGCGTGGTAGCAGTGGCTTTACACTACGGGTCGGCTCGACTCGAAAATCACAATGTTCCTCAAAATGTCGACGTAAAATAGCAGCATGTTTTGTTTCTACTAACTAGGCGGCTCTATCATCTTAGTCCTTAAGTGTGACAACATCTGCATTTTGATTCTTCATTCAGGATAGATGTACATAGACTGTGTGCTGATCTGTCACCCCGTCTGGTATGAAAATCAGTTTTTCATTTTATCTAGGATACTTTCCTAAAACATTAAATAAACTGCACTGCGTAATATGGGCAAATCGTTACAGGTAGGTTTGTGTGCTATGCTCGAAGTTGTTGACGAGTACCTTTACCTGGCACAAATAGTCCGACTAGGTAAGTCCAACTTCGACCGAGAGGTCAATCGGCGGATTCAACTCGGCTGGGCAGCGTTCGGGAAATTACGACACATCTTCTCGTCAGGTCCACCTAAAAATCTGAAAACTAGATTGCACAACCAGTGCGTGTTGCCAGTGATGACTTATGCATCTGAGACGTGGTCCTTCACTGCTGGCCGTATGAGGATGCTCAAAGTCGCTCAGCGAGCTACGGAGAGGGCTATGCTCGGAGTTTCTCTGCGTGATAGACTCAGAAATGAGGATATCCGCAGTAAAACCAAAGTGACCAACATAGCCTAACTGATTAGTATGCTGAAGTGGCAATGGGTCGGCCATATAGCTCGAAGAACCGATAACCGATGGGGAAGAAAGATTCTCGAGTGGCAGCCTCGTACCGGTAGGCGTAGTGTAGGGCGACCCCCCACTAGATAGAGAGACGACCTGGTAAGACATGCAGGAAATCGATGGATGCAGGTGGCTCAAGACAGTGCTTTGTGGCATTACTTGGGGGAGGCCATGTTCAGCAGTGGACTTGTGAAAGGCCATAATGATGATGATGAGTTGTCCTTAAACCTCGACAATCAGGCACATAGCATGTACCATCTTCCCATATTGGATTATAGCTTTGGTTATGTACTGATAATGAAAAATTTATAGTCAAATCCTAAAAATCTAAGGATCCTCACACAATGTTTGGTTTTGTGTGTAAAGTGCATTATGCCAATGTGCTGTATTATCATTATTCTATCTAAACAAGTACTAATTACTTGTTTAGATAGAATAATGATAAAGTGCAATATAAAACAGCACATTGGAGTTTCTGTTTGTAATTTCAAAATAACAGCTTTTTACTAAATGGACATGAAAGTTTATTCAGTACCTATAACAAAAAACCAAGTTTTGAACTTTTTGTCTGTCTGTTTGTTCCAGCTAATCTTCGAAATGGCGGCACCGATTTTGACAGTTATGTTACAAGGAGTAACTTAGATTATTTTTATTTTAGAAAAAGAATAAGGGTTCCTTGTTTAAAAAATTATAACTTATAAAATCCAGTAGGAATAAATTCCACTCAAATCAAACTGATTAATATTCTTCATTAGTTTTTGTCCCTTTTGCTTAATGTGTAAGCCTTAATTGGTTAGTGCATAATAAACATTTTTTAAATTGATAAAAATGGTTTTCTATTTATTACAATGTCTAATAAATATTGTATTATGTTTGCAACCAGATGGTATTTTAGAAAGATAACTTAATGTTGGTGTTCAATAGGCAGAAAAGTAAAACTGGTTTTAGGCATATCTTCTTTATTTATTGTTTAATCACATTGCTGTAAACCTTGAGTTTGTGTGCCTTCACCTGATGAAATTCAGTGAAGAATTAATAAAGCAAAAAATGCAATTCTAGGAGAAGGAAATAGGTTTAACTCTGTATGAATTAAGGTTTTCATTCAAATAGCGAAGGACAGATAAAGATTTTATTCCCCTCCTTATATAATAAATACTTAAAAAGTACAACAGTTTTCAGTGCCCAAATATTAATATAATAATTACCATATAATTCATTCATTATTTAGGAGGAGCTTTTAACAACCGAGGTGGGCCTGGTGGAGGTATGAGAGGAAGAGGTGGAAGAGGCCGTGGTGATTTTGGACCCAGAAATGACAGAGGGGGTGGTAGGGGTGGCATGCCTATGAGAGGTAAGTAAATTATAATTGTGTTTAATAGATTATCAATGACAATACTACAATTTTTTTGGGTTGAAATTTAGAATCGTTTTGCAGGAATTTGGGGGAGTAAAGTGTTTCATTTGGTAGAGGTTTGGTCCCTGATTATAATAATACCACTCACGTTAAAAGGCAATGCACCGTTCTTGAGAAAAATCCAAAAGAAGATCCCATAGAATTGACCTCAAAATGATAACTCAAAATGAATTAAGGGGGTGGTAGGTGGTGGAGAGGGAGGTGGGGGAGTTGTAGTCGCCGATTCCAAATCCGGCCGGGAGATGCTTAGTTTTTTTTTATAAATTTTTAAAAATCTAATTTTGAGGTTAGATTTTTGACTATAAAGCTGATTTATGGGGGGAGAGAGTTGGGGGAGGAAAACACCACGTAGCGCAGTCGGGTGAAACCCGGTCGACGGAGACCCGCTTCGCGGGGCTCTTGCTTCTGAGTGGTTTACAAAAAATAACCATTCTAACCTAACCTGTCCGAGTCGGGGTGCCCTCTTCAGACTCTTCAGTTGCACTCAACAAAACACCAATATATTAGCTTTTATAATTACTTTAAATTATAAACATAGTATAAAATACAATAATAAGCACACTACGGCTCGCACAGGTGCCTGCGATTTGCTACGACGGGCGAGAGCTGCCCTCCCTTCGCGCCTACGGCTTTACAAAAACACTTTAGGAGTAGGGCGGACAAGACTACGTGGATTCGGGGCGAGCTGATTTAATTTTAGTAAAGATTCGATCAGATATCTATAAAGTCAGTTTGCCTTTGCTCCCGCCACAGCCACAAAATTCTGTATGCTATCCAGCTTTCACAGTAATATCGTATAATTTTTTCTCAGAAGGGCTAGACAGACTCTTCGCGCATTTTAGGTTATAATAGTTTTTATTTATTTATTCGATAACTGCGCATTACCTTTTAATGTGAGTGGTATTGTTATAATCGGGGACCAAACCTCTACTAAATAAAATACCTTTCTCCCCCCAATTCCTGCCAAACGATTTTAAATCCAACCCTTACTTGGTTGAAAACCATCTGATTTTAACTTAATGAAAAAATTTGTCCTTAACACAATGCAAAGCTAAATATCCATAATCCCTATTTATTTAGTTTTACCTATTACTTTAGAAAATCCTGATTTTTAGTTTTGGCATCTGTAAGATTGTTTTTATTAAATAGGCTATACTGCAAGTATAATCCCATTTAAATTTGAAGAAAAACTCAACTATTAAATCCAGAAGAACAGAGATAAATTTATTTTTAATAATAGTTTAAGTGACATTCCAGTTGTTACACTTAGCTTGTAGTATTGCTAATACCTCTAACAGGGGTAAAAATATTAAACTTAAAATTGAAAAATCGAAAAGCATGACAAATATCCTAAATCCGTGTGCAAGTAAGGTGTAAGTAAAATATAGAGCTGTGATGTAATGTGACCAGAAATTAAAATTATGTTAACATTTACAATCACGAAATTAAATTCAAAAATAAGAAATAAAGTTCTAGTAATGATATAGGCGATAAAAACTTACATTATTAATTTGAAATCTAAGTCAGGTTCATATTTAAAAAAATAGGGACCTTAAGCCAAAGTGTGTATCTAAAATGTATAAGGGATTATTGGTAAACTTATACTAATGTTTTTGTTTTGTAACAAATTTAAATGTAATTGTAAAAAGGCCCAACTAAATTATTTTGGATAGATTCTAAATCCTTAGCAATCGTATTACTTACTGGTGATAGCAGTATTTGTACAAGTAGTGGGTTACTATCTAAATAAAGAACCAATGTTAAGACATTTTAATTAAACCATTGATTCATATGAGAACAATTTCTAGATTCACCCCATCGATGATCCTGTACAACATTAGCAAAAGCATGCAACCAGCCAATCAGAATCTTCTAGTTGAGGCCTTACCCAGTTTCCGATTATGTGACCTTATAAATAGTGATCGGATAATCGGATGCATATTTACCTAAAGTGTAAGTGATGGCTATTGTGGAATGCACTTTTGTATCGAAAAAATCCCGGGATTTCGGAATCGACAAGTTAAGTTTTTTTTACTATAGAATCAAATTGGGTGTAAGTATATTTATTTATTTGTGTTGGATAACATGGAATTCACTTATGTATCGAAAAAATCCCGGGATTTTGAAGTCGACAAATTTACTGTTTTTATTTAGAATCAAATCGGGTGTAGATATATTTACTTAGTTTAATTTTACACACACACACACACACACACATATATATAT
>DWHP01007527.1:0-10915 GCA_018247895.1 Parnassius honrathi
ACTGGAGACATTATTGTAATTATATTATTATTAATATTATTACATAAAATAAAATACAGTTGTCCGAAAATTTTCCAACAATGAATTCATGTAGCAAAATACGATTAAATTTCAATAAAGTAAACGCCAGATCACGTGACTCGGCGTTGTTCTCATTAGTCACAACCGATTTTGCTTTGTGCTAAGGCACAGCACTCGATAGTTCACTAGAATACTTCAAATATAGACTGATGACACCCTAATTCTATTCAAATAGTACAAATTTAATAATAATCTAATGTAAATAAATTATAACTCGTTTATCGAAAATAAATTAGCTACTTAATTTTAGTTTGTTGGAAATATTGTATTAAAATGAATTCATTTTTCACTGGGATATTACTATAGTAGGTAGGAATCACAATAAATTGCGTGGGGGTTACCGCTCGCCTTAAAATGTCATAGTGGTTAACTGATTTTTATATATAAAAAGATAAGGTAAACACTGAAAAGTAATGATCCTACTCTGACAGTAAAAGTTGATAACATCTCATCTTAGACTATTTAAGCATAATGTCATAGTGGCCAACGCCACGATTAGGGTTGCCAGGTCTTAAAACCGTAAGGCCGGACAGACCAGCGAGCTTAGCTGGACATTTTGGTAAAAAGGCCGGGCAACCTTATTTTTTTGTCTTAGTAAAGACATTTATTAAAGTAAAACAATGCTTTTCATCATTTGCCGTAAAATCTTCGTTCTAACGAAATAACAACAATTGAATAAATCATTCTTGTTTATTATTAATTATTTTCAATATTACAATTTTACAATATTCATTACAATATTAATTTCAATAATTTTAATAGTATGCATGTAAGTATATGAAAAAGGTAAAGAAATGGTCAAATTTAAAAAGCCTAACAAAAGCCGGACACCGTCTAATTTGGCCAGACACGCAACCAAAAAATTGAATTAAAACAGTATTAAAAAAGCTAGTACCTTCGTTTTATACCCATACTATACCTATTACGTGTTGTAGTCGATGACGACAGGAAACAGGACCAAATTCGTAAGACCACTTGTACTGCAAACCCAGATCCGCCTGTCCGCAATTAGGACAATCCTCTAAACTCGTAGATCCTTTTCCCACATGTCTTATGCAGTTACGAGTCACAACTGACGGCAAACGAAATAGATAAATATTTATTTTTGTTAAGATCTCTGTTGCCCTCATATCGTCATTCTTAAAATGTATATTATATTACACACATCATCTATTCGTCCGTAGCTCTACCATATTCGTACACGTGGTACGGTATGCGTATCGGTATTAATAATACGTGTTAATAATGTTGTTTTGGTAGCTCTATATAAAATACGCGGTATTAGACAAAAGGTTCGTTCGATGTATTATATATTTTTTTAATTACTAAATTGCGTGATTATGTTGGTAACTCTATACAATATACGCATTTTTAGACAAAAGATTCATACGATGGATTATATATATTTAGAATTGTTACCAATACAAATTTTTCGTAGGTATATCTTGGGGGCAATTTAGAATGATAAACTACACGTGGAGAAGTATCAGGACCTTCTCGTTCTGTGCGGTATTCAAACCTGCGGTCCGTAACCGTCGCAGCCTAACGCATAAGTTATGAACGTTATATTTTCTTTGTCAACGTTGACAAATATACGATGTCTTCGATCAATTATATACCCTTATGTGGCAGTCTATGGAGCCTCCTCCATAGATTGCCTATGCAGCTGTGCACCGTTGATAGCATTGTAACGGTAACGGTAACGGTATATTCTCTTTGTAAGTGAGTGCTTTATTCCTCACTACTTAATAAAATGCTATATACTTAATAAAACACTGCAAACATAATATTATAAATTCACGTCTTTCCATTTAAATTCCGGCCACATTCTTACGAATAACACTGGCATCAAAAATATACGCGCGAATTAACAGTCTGCTAGCGTGCTTTCGATTTAAACAATACTCGAAACAAATATTTATGCCTTGCTATCACTTATTTGAAGTTACTGCATAAAGAAAATTCCAAAGTCACAGTATTAAATTTTTTACCAAACCTAAACAAAAAATTTAATTGTACAAGGAAATTAAAAGGTCATGCTGCAGTGAAGCGGTAGAGCCACAAAAAATAAACTAACACTTCCCTATAGCATGACTTAACAATAATACTATTTTTATAAAACTGAATTAAGAAACTAACTTACAGTCCACCTGACGGTAAGTGGCTCCTGCTGTCAACACACGCTACAGATGCGTTGTCGCCTCTGAGCACTAAGACTGTATGCTTACAGACCGTAATTATACTGCTTGGCGGACTGAGATGAATTTCTAAACAGAAAAGCTGTCGTGCCGACTTGTACTCTAGTACACGATGGCTGCAGCAATGAGTTGTCTACTGGGTATCGCCACGCACAAACGTATAATAACATCATAATGCTGCTCTGTTTTGCATATTGAGTGATGTGAATTCGATACCTCGCTAACGAGGCATTCCATCTTAGTCCTCAGGAGTGACAACGCATCTGCCATTTGAATCTTAATAGAGAATAGATGTAGATGTTTATGGGCCACAGCAGCTACTGACCATCAGGTGGACTGTACATTCATATGTATTTCCTTACTTGTTTATAAAATAAAAATACATGCGATATAAATAATCAGAAGCATAGGGTCTGATTTCATTTCCTTGCAGAAATTTGTGCATTTTATTTTTACAAGTAGCACAAAAAATGTAGATGAGTTGTCATTCTTAAGGACGAAGATGGTAACTACCATCTACAACTTGGCTCTACCACGTAAAAAGCTAATTTATAATCCTCGCTGCATAACATACAGCTTCTGATACCAAACTATATATACTACTATATATGTACTTTACTGTAACTACAACGAATAGAAAACCACGAAGACCTTGGCGTCATTTGATATTGTAACAATAACCGTACATCGCAAAATATGAAATGAATGATTGAATACATGGTGCACGTATTTTACTGTCACGGAATGGCCTGTTAATCTTTATAAATTATCTAGATAATGTACAAACGCCGTGCCGCCGCGACTACTTTCTTGGTCTTGGATATACTATCTTATAATAAAAAACAAGACTTATTTTTCAGGTTTATGTGAATTATGACTCAATAATTAGTAATTTAAAACTGAAATTGCTGCAACTGCCTCGGATACTATGAAATACACGGGTCAAGCCACAGGACACAGAACATACAGACATTAGACATGCTTGGCGAATTGGCGATCGCAGTGTAGGAAAGGTTTCGTAGCCTCCGATAGATAGCGGTATAATCACGATTTAGTATGCAGGGTAAACATACCAACGTGAAACTCTAATACATTACAAACCCTGGCTTACGCTACGAATTTGTAATGAGCACACATAAACATACATTTTATAAGCTTTACTAACAATACACAGAATATAGAGTACATTAGCTTAAATGCCTGTATTTTCTAATCGTTTATGTCTGAAAAACGGTAATATCCTTTGATATCGTTACAATCTGCGGGTGCATACACATCACGGATCGTTAATATCTATAAACTCGTAAGTACGACCTACTCAATCTTATTCGTTATCTAATAGCGCGACGTGATTGAAACAAATTAAGGCTACAAAAGTCAACGACCTTTTGTCTCGACAATGCTGAGATCACAGACTGATGTATAAATTACGATAAATTCAAGTTAATTTTTATTTTTAAAATAATTTTAACTAAACAATTATGCATAAATTACCACCATACAGTTATACGAGTGTACTGCTGAACATAATCCTCCTGCAAGAAATGACACAAAGCTCGGTTTCCGGGCCACCTGCGTCTATCGACTTCCAGCATCTCTTTGCTACTGCATCCAGTGGGGGGGCCACCAAACACTACACTTATCGAAACGAGGCTGCCACTAGAGAACTTTTCTTCCCAATCGGTTGTTGATTCTTCGTGCTATATTTCTAGGACGTTTATGCTAGACATCTGGTTACAATTTATTTACAATAAAATTATGAGTTCTGTTTGAAGCATTTTTACCGAATTTAAAAAGGAGGAGGTATTCAATTAAAATGTATGTTTTTTAATGCTCATAACTTTTCTCTGGGTGAAGCGATTTTGATGATTCTTTTTTATCTGATAGCTGGTGCTTCTCGTGTGAACCCATATAAATTTAATCAAGATCTGAGCAGTACTTTTTGAGTTATCTTTAACAATGCCTATTTAATTGACTTCGAATACATTGAAGATGTTCTCATTTTAATTATATTGAAGTCGGTTGTACAAAACTTTTAATTTTACCACTTGTTTATATGTATATTTTTATTTCTCAATAAAATGTTTTATTTTTATTATTATTTATTGTTGCTATATGACGGGCCATTGCTACTTCAGCTTACGATCCGCTGGGCTATGCAACTATGCATAAAGCATGGCGCTCAGCCACTGCTTCCGACAACAGTCATCAGCCGTGGTGTTATGTAACTCTGGTATAAATAATAATTATAATAATAGTAGAAATCGTTGCTTGACTTCATTTTGACATTAGCCGTTTGGTTTCGTTGCTCGTGTAGATGTATTAGCACCGATTATAAGGGGATCTTATTTTGGGTTACAAAACATTACACTAATGAAAGCCATGCCGCTGTAGGTCTTCACTCCACCTATTGGGTTTCGCCCTACATTGCGCTTGCTCGTACGAGGCTGCTACTCAAGAAACTTTCTAGCGTATCGGTTGTCGGTTCTTTGAGTTTCGTGACTCGCTCATTACCACTTCTGCTTACTGATCCGTTATGCTATGTCGGTTACACTTGCTCTTCTGCGGCTATCCTCGTTATGAACTCAGTATAGCCTTCGCCATAATCCGCTGAGTGACTTTTAGCTTCTTCATATGAACAGCTGTGAAGATACACGTCTCGGTTCCGTAGGCTATGGATAGTACTGCGTACTAAATTTGTCATAATAAAGAAATTAATTTGATTTACAGGTGTGCGACCCCAATAAACCAGACAGCAAGGCGACGGCACCATTGGCTATTGGTCTGACGGTTACCTTGGGTCATTTGTTGGCTGTAGACTACACTGGGTCTTCAATGAACCCAGCTCGTTCCTTCGGCTCAGCGGTCGTCGCTAACGTATGGGACAACCACTGGGTAAGTCTATGGTTCACTGTATTTTTATTGTATCTTCTTTTTCCTAAGCCTATTGAAACCTACTGCTGGATTGGCCACCCTTCCAAGAATGCACTTATTGGCATGTATTTCTTGAAAAAAAAAAGCTTTGTATACATCACATACTGTAGGATAGCTAGCTGGATTGGTGAGCACCAACTCGATACTCTCCCATTTATAAGTTTTACTTCGTATCACCAGTCTTGCCTTCTTTCTTTTAAATCGACATGTCTTTATCAGCAAAAACGAAAAAATAATGCCGTTTTTTTTTAGGTATATAACAATTTGGAACGATATTTCATAGATGTTTTTTCATAAACAAATCGAATCATTAATTTAATTACACAAGCTTTCTCCATTCTTTGTTCGATCCACTGAACCGGTATATCATTGACTTTTAAAATATCAAACGCTAATGCTATGCTGTGCGAAAAGGTAATAGAAACTTCGTGTTGGTTGCTTTTTCCTACACCTCGCCTCGTAATGAAAGCAAAAATAGAACAATAGAACTTTAACAGGGGTTGACATAAGGCAAATAAGACGATTCTTGCAGTGGCAGTGACTTTGTTATCAGAAGTTTATAGTATGATTATACTTATTTAAACAGTTACGAATATTATGATTTGTGGAATTTTCCAACAAGTAAATGATAATTGGAAACAAAGTATCCGATTGCGGTGTTCTATTTATATTTGCTCTAGATCTACATTACTGTAGTTACAGTATAGTTACGACGAAATCTTTTTTGTTAATCTTTTGACGAGCAGCCATAGAAATGAAACAAATTCATACGAACGTAGCTAAACATAGCTATAGTATTACCCTCATTTTCAGCTTGTTTGCAACTATTATTGTTGTAACTAATTGAATTTACAGCCTAACAGCTCGTACACACATCGACAGTTGCCGGATTGTGATTTATAACGAATACAGTTTTTATGTTTTAGTAGCCCATGAACTCTCGTGAGCGTAGAGTGGAGGATACAGAGTTCGAATACCGTTAAAGCAATTATTAAATTACCACGGTTTTTGCGTTTCAGATACTAAATTCAAACGTACATTCGATCTTATCGCACCATCGTAACAGTTGATTCTATACGATCCACTCTTTATTTAATTTTATTTATTTAATCTTTATTGAACCTTACAAAGCAATACAGCATCAAAAGGTGGACTTAATGTTAAAAGCATTCTCTGCCAGTCCAACCTTACGGCACTGATCTCTACTAGACTGACTGAACACTACGAAAGAGCTCACAGAGAACATAAAAAAAAAATTAAAAAAAGGAAACCTACATTGTTACGATGTGTAAAGGAGAGCTGCCGTGTGGTGACGGCGGAAAAGAGTCCATCAGTTACCCCATTTATTTTTTTCTAGTTAGTGTCGTAAAGTGTCAACTATAGGAATCGTCAGAAAAATATCGTGAGCTTTGATAAATGGAAATATATCCTCTCGTGTATGTCAAATGGATGAGAACGCTCAAGGTCGCTCAAGGTTGCTCATCGAGCTATGAAGAGAAACCCCGAGCGTAGATTGGGGTTTCTCTGCGTGATAAAGTTAGAAATGAGGATATCCGCAGTAGAACCAAAGTGACTGACATATCTCAACTAATTAGTAAGCTGAAGTAGCAATGGGCCGGCCAAATAGCTCGAACCGACAACCGATGGGAAAAAAAGGTTCTCGTGTGGCAGCCTCGTACCTGTTGGTGTAGTGTAGGGTAACCCCTCACGAGATGGAGTGACGACCTGGTAAGACATGCAGGAAGTCGATGGATGCAGGTGGCTCAGGGCCGTATTTTGTAGCATTCCTTGGGGAGGCCTATTTTCAGCAGTGGACTTGTGAAGGCCTCTAATGATGATGATGATGATGATATGTCAGATGTCATACGCAGATCAACAACGGAAATACTAGATTGTAGGATTTATTTTCTGCCTAGGATAGGGTCCGTCTAGGTAGGTACATCCCTCTCACGTATTTTTGCCGCCTAGCCGCAGTGCGTGCACAGATGCATTTCGGTCTGAACGGTATTGCCAGCTAGTATAATTGCAGGCTGTGCTATTTTCTATGTTAGTGCCCAGAGGTGACGACGCATCTGTAACCTTCAACGCTGCAAGTGTCCGTGAGCTGCTGTAGCCACTTACAATCAAGTGGGTTATAAATTCGTTTGCTACTTCAATTTAATATAAACAATAGGGATGTTAAATTGCAAACGTTTGTTACTTCGAGGATTATAGCAAATCCTTGTTACAAAAGCAGAGGAGTCGAGCTCTAGGTTCATACGGGCTGATAAAGAAGTAGAAAAAATACTATTAAATGTATGTGTGCTTATATCTATTGTGTTTGAAGCTACTCCGCGTTTAGTGAATTTTGCCTCTATTTTCCAGGCATGATTTAACATCATTAAATGTCATTATCAATCAAGCCAATCAAGACATCTCCGTATAAATTGGCTCGAACCTTTACGCGAAAGACCCTTACAAATGTATGCGTACGCAGTAAAATCAGTTAAAATAATGCACTACCACCCATTTTGAATTTAAAAGATAAAAAAAGGACAGAATGTTTGAAATTTTTTCAATTTTTTTTACTATTTGCCTATGTTACTTATTCTGAACCTTCTATGCAAATTTAGCCCGTTATTGCAGAATAACCCTGTATAGAGAGCCTGATGGGCTTGTGGCACACTCTTTGGGTACTTATTTCTGCCATCAAGCAACAGCGTACTATGGTATAAGCATGTTATCTAAGTTCTCAGGAGTAATTACGCATATTGGACCTTCTTCGTTCTAAGTAGGTCATGTATTTGACTTAAGATCACGTGGACAGTCAATTCGTTAATCACTCTTTTTTTTTTAAATGTTTGAACTTCGTGACCTAGCTGGAAACTGCATGTACTATTTAACAGCTTTGAGTCAACATCACAACCATTTTTAAATACCACCAGCGATATTTTGCGCAAGTTCTAAAGACCAGTCCCATCGACGTCTTAAATTATTAAAAGAATTATCAAAAAGATACTGTATCCTTAAACCATCTCTTGAGACGTGCTTCAAAACACAAGGTTTTCGATTCCCGCCGAAACCAAAGGAATTGTTAATTGCAAATTTAATTACTGATTTATCACGTACTCGGTGGTGAATGAAAACATCATGAGGAAACCTGTATGTCTGAGAAATAAGAAAAAAAATATATCTCAAAGACATGTGAAGTTCACCAACACGCATTGGGGCAGCGCGGCGGACCTTTCCTTGCCCTAAAACCCTCTCAGAAATCAAAAGGAGGCCTGTGCCCAGCAGTGGGACGTATTTAGGCTATAAGCTATAACTTTATTTTTACTTGAATACAACGTACGTATGTTTCACATTTTAAAATTATATAAGTTATGTGAACAATATCCTGAAGAGAGATACTAGTAATACTGGTTTCTTAGTACAGACACCAGACTCCTCTATAGTCGAAAAAGATTCTCTATATTTTACCTTTGTTAATCCTTAATTGTGAGAGTAATTAAATACTATTGTTATATAAATAGATCACACAGGTCACACTGTGACGTATTTGAGTTGTATACTATATGTTATAGAAAAGTAATATAATATAAAAAATACTTTATTTTATCCCTAATTCAACTGTCGCGCTTATTTATATATATTATAACTGTGATTGGAAGGAAGTCTGGAACAAGTTTTATGGAAAGAAATTGAGCATGTGTTAACTTAATTAAAAATTAATTTTTAATTTATTTTAATTTTAATCTAAATTTCTCAGACTCCTATAATGTTTTTATGGCCAAAGCAAAGAGCAATAACAAATATATATGAAAAAAATGTGTGCATGAGTTTCTTAAAAGTACTACATTTTTGTATCATTTTTGGGAAAAATATTATTATATTTCAAAAAAAAGACGGCAACCCTAGGTTTTTTTATAGGATAGTGTAACAAACGAGCACACAGTCCACTTGATGGTAAGTGGTTGCTGTGGCCCATATACATCTACATCTAATCCTCGATTACGAATCAAAATGCAGATGCGTTGTCACCACTGAGGGCTAAGATGAAATGCCTCAATTCCTACACTCACCATACGAAACACAGAAAGCAGCATTAGGCTACTATTTCACGCTGGTGTTCCATGAGAGCGTGGTCCTTCCCGGCCGAGCCGACACATTCGTGCTACAATTATACTACTAATATAACTGCAGCAGGGCTCTACCACGTACATAGGTCACAGTGATTTTGCCAGTCTCAATAGTAATTGCCCACATATCGATATTGTTGAATACTATTTTTGTAAATATCATCGAAACATACTAGCAATAATATTAATGGTACTAATATTCCCTTTAACTAATGCTCGTGTTCGGAGTGATTCACGACGGTAGCCGAATGGCGGATTCGCGGATAGACCCTTGACTTAAACTACTGTTGCATATAACATTAAACTCTTTTATTATTTTAAGATTAGAGCATTTCTTCCTGGTATATTACCAGATTTGATGGCATTATAGTTTTGTTACATTTTGAAATTTAATCCTAAGCGTGTCCAAAGAAATACATCTGTATGTAATTTTGCCAAGGTTGACTGTTAACCATTACAATGTGACCACCTATAGTTTATAACGACAGTATATTGTCCCGTTCAATCTTGGCTCATGTCAGGACGTGATTACGTCTTAACCGCACGTCCGCTCCGACTACGAGGAGCTCAATGCGAGTACCGCGATCTATCATTGCGGTGATTGGATCATAGTGTTTCTGATAGCATAAGGCGTAAGAGCTGCTATTTATAGTTTTTCCCTTCACTTTGTTATGCAGAGCGATTATTGAAATAACGAATACTGACGTTCAATACATTCCCGACACAAGGATAGGTTCCAGGTTATCAACATGGTATTAGAAAATTTCCACTCTATGCTTATATTTTTAAAGTAATTGTTATTAATAATAACAATTACTTTAAAAATACAGACTACTATACAGTAAAATAACTGAAATACCTAGGGATACCTGGGTATTTTAATTTACTCGTTAATATTAAGTTATTAAGTTACAGTGACAAGATTTTTATCTAATATCGACATTACCAAATCTGTGTATCTACCTACCTTATGAATGGAAAAATTCCTGTCACCTATTGTCATAAAGATTCGTTTGTTATTTTCAAGAAAAAAACGATAACCAATTTATAAATATCAGCAAATGAAACAGCTTATAATATTTACTAGGTAAATATTTAATAAAACCCAGACATTGCTATTAAAACTACGTTACGACAAGGTCGCGTACACTGCGAACTTAAATACAAATACATGAAAGTCATGTAATTTATGTGATGCAATGTTCAACAGTAAACGCCATAAAATTTGTAGTTTGTCAATTGTACTAGGTAGAGTACCCACATACTGGATTCCCGTTCTGCCGTTTGATATTACTGAGCAAAAAAAGTAAAAGTTAGCAATAATCGTATTGTTAAAAATCGTAATCGTAGTGGTACAAGTATATAATAATGATCCTTTGGCCGATTATGACCATGGCAACGACAACCAAATATTCTCGAAAAATATTAACTTAGCATGACATGTATAGAAAGCGTGAACTTCGTTGTCACAAGTGTAAATACATTAAGTATGTATTAAAAACCTTCTTGTACAATACGGCCGACGTATCTTGGCGAGTCTGAATATAGGCTCTGCGAAGTTTAGCGCATGAACACTCGTGAAGA
>DWHP01007528.1:0-10915 GCA_018247895.1 Parnassius honrathi
AGACGCGGCTCAGAAGGGATATCGGTCTGTAGTTCTTCAAGAGGGCGTTGTCACCTTTCTTGAAGAACAAGACCACCACATTTCTGCTCCACGCCTCCGGAGTAGTTTCTATGTATATAAAACTAATTAGATTTTTGATATATTCAATAGTTTTTAAAATACATTTAGTAGTTGAGCGTTTATGTGCTAGTGCGTACACTTGATTCTTCCAACAGTATTAGAAAGTTGACATCGACATGATAGTTTGTTTGTTTTTAAGGCAAGGATTTCCGACGTTTAAAGGCTTTTAGCGCTGCTGCACTGTTGTATATATATTTGTCCAACACGAAGTAAGCGTGGGACATTATTCTGTTGACAAAAAGTTGGTTTATTTGAAACGTTTTGGTTTATTGTCATGGAATTATCACTATACAGGTTTATTATTCAAAGATTAGTCAAATTTTAAACTTAAGTTCAAATATATAAATAATGATATACCTCTATTGCAGTTTTTGAAAACACAAGCAAATATGATTTGTACTTTTATTTGAAATTATCCCAGCTGCTCTAGCTTGTATTACATCTGTAATAAATATTTATATTACATATTATAAATATGTTTTTATCAGCATATGTGCACATATAATTATACAGTTCGATTAGGTATCCGAACAAACCGGTTTTCCGAAAACCTATGTCCCCCAATTAATTCGGATAATCGACGCTCTACTGTACTTATTCTGTACTGCTGTGAATTGAACAAATAGAAATCTCACTGAAGCGTATGTAAGTCATAAGTTGGCTCAGAAGTTATTACTTCGTAATTTGTGCAACTTTATGGTTTAATGCTTTCTAAGATAAATGCTATCTCTAACAGAAACTTTCTTATGTGACGTATCTACTACAATACTAAAGGAGACAATTAAATTTTTGTTTTATTTCTGATATATTAATAAAACTTAAAAGCTTCATTAAACTTAACGTCAAAATTTATAGCCTGTATAAGTCCTAATAGCGATTAAAAGGACAGAATGTTTGCGATTTTTTATTAATTCTTTTTCACCATTTGTCTATGTTACTTATTCTGAACCTTCTGTGCTTCTGTATTATTGCAAAGTAACCCTGTACATGTACATACATAAAAATAATTTCTGTCCGTTAGTCTCACTAAAACTCTAAAACCATAAAGTGTTAAACATTATAAATTATCAATATTGCGTACAGGTATGTTAAATAAAACTGAATTGCAACTGTCCCGATAGCTGAACATGTGTATGTATTAAAATCCGCCTTATCAAATTAGCTGTGACGTACCATTTTAAAATTAAGCACGATTGACTACGAGACTTTAAGCTCATGTCTATGACTCAAGCAAATTACAAACGAAAATTATAAAGACTTTCACTGATAAGTTATATATAGGTAAAAATATCAAATTTACAAAAATTAAATAAATCAAAAAGTAACAAACTTCTTTAAAATAGAGTCTGCCGTTTTAGCTCATAAACGTTCGTCTTAAAACTACTATGTGAGAAAACTAAATTCAGTGCACCGGGGACGAATAATATTGTTACATATACATATATTGTTACATATAATTATAGTTACGTAGTAAGTGTCGATTTACCACGATTTCGGTGAAGGAAAACGTCGTGAGGACCTGTATGTCTGAGAATTAAAATAAATACTTTGAAAACATGTAAAGTCCTGCAACACCCTCTCAAAAATTAAAGGAGACCTATGCCTACTAATGGGATGTATTTTTTTATAGGAAAAGGATGACAAACGAGCACACTATCTACCGGATGGTAAGTGGATGCTGTGGCCCATAGACATCTACATTTAACCTTGCTTAGAAATCAAAATGCAGATACGTTGTCACTCTTGAGGACTAAGATGGAATGCTTCGATTCCAGTAAAACGGGTCTCCAGTTCTCTACACTCACTATACGAAACACAGCAGCATTAAACTGCTATTTTACACACACAAACACATTTGCCACACTGCAACCATAATAGCTGTAGTGTGGCTCTATTACGAGTACGTAAAAATGCCAACGTAAAAATGTATGCAGGATTCCTACTCTACTTTTTAATATAAGAAATGTATTCTCACAAAGATATTGCGTACTGTTAATGTGGTGACGTAATCGTTGAAGTCTTATATTAGCAAGATATGAATACATTCTTTTGACCGTGTAGTGGCCAGTGTAAGAATATTTACTACTGCATGTCGTTTCCGTAGACGTTCGTAGAAGGCGACAGAGGGAAACAAACCAGGGGATCGGCAGCGGCTTTTTCCTAATAATGACTAAAATATATGAAAACGCGGTGTCAACCATGCGTGGCACCTATGTCAAAATCACCCCTATGGACTTTCAGTGATACGTTGTATCAGTAACGGCATACATTCTTTTTTTAATGAATAAGTTAAGGACAAACGAGTACGTAGTCCACCTGATGGTAAGTGGTTGCTGTGGCCCGTAGACATATACATATATACTCGATTACGAATCAAAATGCAGATGCGTTGTCACCCCTGAGGACTAAGATGAAATGCCTCGTTTGCAGTAAAAAGGTCTCCGGTTCACTACACTCACCATACAAAACACAGCAGCATTAAGCTAATATTTTACGCTGGTATTCTGTGAGAGCGTGGTCCTCCCCCGGTCGACTCATTCGTGTAATAACTACACTACTGATATAACTGCAGCATGGCTCTACCACGTGAAAAAGTGTTAAAATTTCAAGTTTTAAGTTTTATCTTATTATCATAGTTGATTGATGTTAAATTCCGTTGTTATTAAATGCTCTTTTTTTAAATTTAATTTTCCTTCTTTTCAATTAATGTATGGTTAGACACAATTTTAAGATATTGTGTTGTTTGAGAAACTATTACATAATAAGAATCATAATGTTAAATTATTGTCTTTAATAATTAATAACAATCACATCTTGAAATTTTTACGATTACATAATAATATGTTGAATCCTTGTCGGGAAACATTTTTTGCGTAGTGGTTTAATATTTGTTAACACACGGTCTATTAAATGACTTTTGTTCTTAAAAATGTAACTAAAAAACAAAGCGCGGCAAAGCACGCGGAACTTCCAAGCAAAACCGACTCTAGGGTTGCTTATTTGTCAATGTTGGACATATCTATTCCCGTTTTCCTATAGGCAACGGAAAAAAAACTTTCACTAAAACATTCGGCCAATGCGTACGACGTAAAGCTCTCCGTAAGCTCCCGCCCCGCGGAGCCGGGCCGCGCGCCAGTCAGTCGGCGGTGTCCGACCGGTGTACACGTGTGTTGTTTGCAGTCGGCATCCGGCTTTCGCGAGTGTGTGACAGTGAGTGAGTATGCCCGTCCGCGCTGTGGCTCTGCTGGCCACCGCGGCCCTGGCCCTCGCCGCCTCCCCGCCTGACCCTTGTTACGAGGACGAGCGCCCGAGACGCTGCATCCCGGACTTCGTCAACGCCGCCTTCGGTGCCCCTGTTGTCGCCTCTTCAACTTGCGGAAGACGCGGTCCGGAAAGCCTTTGCGACCCTCCCGGAGACCAGCCGCCCGATAGTGCATGTCGCGTCTGTGACGCTGCTAGATCTGACCGACGTCACCCTCCATCCCATCTAACCGACCTTAACAACCCCCATGATGTTACTTGTTGGCGTTCCGCTTCCCTACCTCCTGCGTCGTACGACTCACCTCCCGATAATGTCTCCCTAACTTTATCCCTGGGCAAGAAGTATGAGTTGACGTATGTCAGCTTGCAGTTTTGTCCTAAAGCAGCACGTCCCGATTCCGTTGCTATTTACAAGAGCGCTGACTATGGTGTTACCTGGCAACCCTTCCAGTTTTATTCGAGTCAATGCCGGAGGGTCTACGGTAGACCTAATAAAGCCACTGTTACCGCAGCGAACGAACAGGAAGCAAGATGCTCTGACTCCCATAGATTAGCAGGCGAAAGTTCTGGAGGAGCTAGACTAGCTTTTAGCACCTTAGAAGGGCGTCCGAGTGCTGCTAATTTCGATATATCCCCTGTCCTCCAAGACTGGGTGACGGCAACCGACGTAAGGGTTGTGTTTAACCGTTTGCACATGGTGAGCGAAGGGGATGAAGTGGATAATAAAAAGCAGGCGGCGCCAGGGACGCAGCACTATGCCGTGTCTGACTTTGCGGTCGGCGGACGATGCAAGTGCAACGGTCATGCCTCCCGGTGCATTCCTACGAAGGCGGAGGAAGGCTCCACGGGCGTTCAGCAACTGGCGTGTGACTGCAAGCACAACACTGCAGGCAGGGACTGCGAGAGATGCAAGCCGTTCCACTTCGACCGGCCCTGGGGACGCGCGACTGCCCGCGACGCAAACGAATGCAAAGGTACAATCTTACGATCCTTTATTAATTTAATTTGCTGTGAACCTTTATGTTATTATAAGGCACAAGATAGTTAAATTTATTGTTTTTTAATCAATAGTTGTTAAGAACTAATATTATTTTTATGTTGTTTTAATTATATATTCTTTGTTCTATCTCTTTTTTCAAAATAACTTTGTCATAAAATTTAATATCTTTTTTATTAGTTCCGTGAATTTGTGTACGGAAGTTTACAATTCTGTATTTAAGCGTAGTACCGTTTAAGGACTGACTGACCAAGAGTTAGAATAAGATATTTGAAGAAAAAGTATTATAAATAATGCATGTCGAGATTTGTTCGCGATATTTTATGTAAATCACAAACAAACAGAAATTTCACTGAAGCGTATGTAAGTCATAAGTTAGCTCAGAAGTTATTACTTGGTAATTTGTGCAACTTTATAGTTTAATGCTTTCTAAGATAAACGCTATCTTTAACAGAAACTTTTTTACGTGACGTATCTATTATACAATGTAAGGGAGATAATAAAATGTTGTTCTATTTATTTCTGAAATTAGAATAAAACTAAAAAGTCAACGTCAAAATTTATAGCCTGTATATGTCCCACTACTGGGCACCGACCTCTTTTCATAAAAAAAGGTTATGGAATAATTAGTCTGTCACGCTGTTTCATATGTCTACGAAATATTTTCATACATCAGACATGTAGGCGACGATGTTTTCCTTTACCGCAGAGATTTTTTTTATAGAATGGGTGTGACAAACGAGCGGACAGTTCATCTTATGGTAAGTGGATGCTGTGGCCCATATACATCTACATCTAGCCGCGATTAAGAATCAAAATGAATGTGCGTTGTCACTCCTGAGGACTAAAATGTAATGCTTCGGTTCCAGTAAAAAAGGATCTTGGGTTCTATTTTCTTTATTTTTTTGCCGAGCATGTGGTAATTCAGCACTTACAATTGTAATCACGCACACATGCTACAAAGCAACATTAAATTAAGTGCTGGCGGGGATGGAATCTCTTTCTAGTGTTCTGTGGAATTTACAGCGACCGCTTAGTAGCACCTGAGTTATCATCGCTCTTTAAACAAAATAGTAAAACTTAAAAGTGTTATAGCATTTTAATGTTTATACCTTAATAATCCTTCCTTGTTCAAGAAATCAGAATCCTATTCCAGACGCGATCGAAGACTCAATGGTTTTAGAATATGGAATTGCAGAATGTAGCATCGTAATATCAAATTTACTGACGACCCTATCATAATGATTTCTTGTATTAAATGAATTTAATTTTACGGAATTTATCGCGTTGTATTTTATCTTAATTCTCAATATTTAGGGTGATTTATAGCACTCATAGTTACAGAGGGGACTCAGGTATTTGACATCTCGATGTCAAGTGCCCGAGCACGGCTACCTTCAACTTTTGAAATATTCAATACATTCTTGTGCATTCAATATATTTAGAAACATTCGGAGCGTCGGGAATTAAAATTATTAACTAAGAATAACTAATTATTAATAGTATACGTAAAAACGCGAAAAAATCAACAAAATTAGTTTCATTTGACTCTATTATAAGTCACTCATAGGATAAGGGCTCCGTAATGGCATACAGGCAGCTGATGTCAAACATACGCTATTGTCCGGGGTGGCGTTCTCTCAAGTTGTATGGAAAACGCAGCGCCACGCTGCACGTCCCAACGAATGCTCTCTACTGAGGCCTCAAGCGTAACACATTCTTTGGAAATGTGACTAGTACTGTGAATCGCTTCAACAAACCTAAACTACTTTTTTACATGGTAGAGCCATTCTGCAGTATTATAGTTTCAACACGAATGGATCGACGTGACCGGTGAAGGTCCACACTCTCACAGAATGCCAGCGTAAACTGGTAGCTTAACGCTGCTGTGTTTCGTATGGTGAGTGAAGAGACCCGGAGACCCTTTTTGCTAGCAACGAGGCATTCCATCTTAGTCCTCACGGGTGACAACGTACCTGCGTTTTAATTTGTATCTTAGGATAGATATAGATGTCTATAGGCCACAGCATCCACTTATCATTGCGTGGACCGTAAGCACGTTTATCACCCATATGGTTAAAAAAACTTTTAATATAAAAGTCTATTTCACATAACTAAAATAAAATGATTTCTACATACTCGTATTAATAGAAGTAGTGTCGAGCTATAATTTACATCGAAACTACAGCCATAAGTCTAAATCTCTTAGCAGACCTCGAAGCAGACTGAAAATGATATGGGTAGATAAGTTCAACAAAGATTTCAGCACCATCAAGTTCATTTAAGATGGTGCGTGTGCCGAACAAAATAAAAGCTGAGAATAAGAAAGACAGACCACACCTCCATGTGGAAATAATAACTACGCTGGAGAGAGAGAACTTATGGAGTCGGGACTAGTTCATTTTTAACCGACTTTGAAAAGGAGGAGGTGTTCAGTTCGACTGTATTTTTTATGTGTGTTACCTCAGAACTTCTTTCTAGGTGAACTGATTTTGACGATTTTTTTTTATTTGAAAGCTGGTGCTACACGTGTGGTCTTATATCAAATTGATCAAGATCTCACCAGTAGATTTTGAGTTATTACATTGTTGATGTTCTCATTTTATTTATATTGAAGTCGGTTGTATAATTTTTTTTTATTTTTACCACTTGTTCTATACATGCCTTCGCACCGAGTTCTTCATTAGTTCTAGATATTTAAAGATAGGTTTTATTTCTTATTAGAAGTAAGTTTTTGGTTCTTTTGCTTGAACTTGGGAATACCTTAAGCTCTATTTAACAACTAGAATGTTGTCTAAACAGTTACTGTGAAAACTTTATTTCTTATTTTTCCACCTTTAGGGCTAATTTTTTTCTCCAAACATATAATGGTGGACCAGTAAAGTAAAACCTACTTAATAAAAAAAATTTAAATCGGTTCTCGATGAACGAAAAGGTCGCGTGACATTTATACAAAAAAGTAAAAGCTTTCTCCTTTAATTCGATTTAAAAAAACAGTTGATAACGGTTGAAAATTAGAACGGACAGTAATAATCTCGTTTCCCACTTTTGTTTTATAAAAAGAACTGCGTTACAATGTTCTTCGTATGGGAGGCTTCCGTTATCCATTCATTATTCATAATTAATCAGGCGTCACTTTGCGGAAATCCGTTAAATTAATATGCTTAAACTTAAAAAAGAGATTATACAATCAGTGCGTGTTACCACAGATGACTTATGGATCTAAAACGCGGTCTGTTACTGTTGGCTAGAAGTGAAAGACGTGGAAGCTCAAAGTCGCTCTGCGAACTATGGAAAGGGCTATGCTCGGGCTTTCTCTGCGTGATAAACTAAGAAACCGAATCGCAGTAGAATCAGAGTAGTCCAACGGGTTAATAAGCTAAAGTGGAAATGGGCTGACTATATAGCGCAAAGAATTGACAACCGATGGGGAAGAAAGGTTCTCAAGTGGCAGCCTCGTACCGGTAAACGAAGTGTAGGGCGATCCTCCACTAGATGGAGTGACGATCTGGTGAGATATGCAGGAAGTCAATGAATGCAAGTGGCTCAGGACCGTGCTCTGTGGCATTTTTTACGAGAGGTCTATGTACAAGAGTAGACTTGTAAAGGGCTGTAATGATGATGACGAAAAGAAAGTTTGACAGGACGTGTAGTTTATCGGATGATAAGTGGAAGCTGTGTGATGTGATTCTTAATTGATGATAGATGTTGGTATCTACTGGCCCAATCAACATTCTTTCGTACGTAGTAGAGGCACGTTGCAGCTATATTATGGTTGTAATACGAACGAAGTGCCGACTCAGCCGCGGAAGCGCCGCGCCGTCGTAGAATACAAGCGTAAAATAGCAGCTTAATACTACAGTGTTTCGTGTGGTGAGTGTAGAGATTCCGAAACCTTTTTTTACCGAAAACAAGGCATGCCACATTATTCCTCAGTAGTGACAGCGCATCTGCATTTAGATTCTTTATAAAAGATAGATGTTGATGTTTATGGGCTTTTCACCCCTATTCTATAAAAGAATTACTTACTGTGTCAAGCGCACTGGGTGCATGTTAGTCGTTTTCATTCTATGAAAAAAAAGTACCAACGCCCATGCGTAGTTCAAGCTGCAAATAATAATTCTTCGTTATTATGAAAACAGATATTACTTTTGTAGGATTCCTATTAAATATTTTCCTTAAGTTTTACAAGTATCATCATTTTCATCATCATATTACCCCTTTACAAATCCACTGCAGAACGTAGGCCTCGGCCAAGAAACGCTACAAAGTACGGTCTTGAGACACCATCATCCATCGTCTTCCTACACATCTTACCAGGTCGTTACTCCATCTAGTAAGTACAATAATGATAAAATCTAATAATAATTTCGTTACTAAACGTGGAGTACGTTCCTTAACTAATTCTATTTCAAAGACGTGCCGCCATCGCTATTTCTAAGTTAAATGTTAAAGTGCCCTTGATTTCCCTTCTGAGCATAACACCAACAATTGCTCCACGTGTAAACTGAGACGTTTAACAAACCACGATTTATAAACATATTTCGTTACGTTTTCCATAACATTGTAAACTGGTGTAGAATAACGTTTAACTTGAGATTCGTTAAATATTTATTTTTGGTAACGATAAGAATAATTGTACTTCCCTCGCTACCATAGATTAGTGAGCGAATAGATGTGCCATTTAAGGAATAGGATGCTTAGAGTAGTAATTGATAATGTTGGCGGATAACGATGTTTCACGATATAATTTAGAGTATTTTATGAATACCAGCGGTTTATTTTTCGGTTTGAAGGTAGCTTCGGATTTTTTTATACCGAGAAAATTTTACGGAATCTTGTTTTCCTCTAAAATATTACTTAACATCAATCCTCAACTTTAGCATATATTTATTTCAAAATTAATGCTGCAATAATATTTTCTGCACAACGGAGGATCTTGCTGAGTCATTAGAGGTTTGAGGTAGCATAGGCCGTTAAGAAGAATAATAATTCTTTATTGTTTGACGGTGATGTGCTTTCGGTTCAATTGCGTTAACAACTTTTGAATAATGTCTAAAGTTTCCAAATGCGCGGGACATATTAAAGCGTCACATTTTTATCTAAATAAATACATTTGTGTGGCGATCTTGTAAGACATTCAGGAAGTCGATGGATACAAATGGCTCAGGATAATGCTTTGTGGCATTTCTTGGTGGAGGCATATGTTAAGCTTACACTTTTACAAGTATGTAATATCATATTCTCATGAATTCTGAATTCCTCTTTTCGGTTCGCAACAAGTCACATAAAAGTGTAAATCACTTAATAAAACGCTTTTGCAAATGTAATTCAAAGTAACATATATAAAAATCATTATTAGATTTTGTTCCGGGAGTATCGTATCATATTTATCGTAAGAGGCCACTGATGAAATCATAGAAAAATCTTATGGCAATTAATGGCGGTATGCCATCAGTAACAGAAACTTTTTTATTCAATATAGATTATAAATAATACTAATGGAAAGTCATGCTTTTGTTTAATTTATCACTGGTTCGAAAAAAAACCTCTGTCCTGGGAAGAACTAGCGAGGAACCCAGCAGGATATTATTTTGGAAAAATACTGCTTACAATCATATATGTTGTTTACAAACATATGTGTTATATCTCCTTTATATTCGAGGGTACCATAGTCGTAAGCGTAACTCCTTGAATATATACCTGTATGTAATCAAAGGCATAACTATTGTTTTTGTAGTCGGGCTAAAATCAGTTATTGGGTGTTTCCGACAAGAAACACTCAGTAGCATCTCGGAGGAGGGAAGTTGGCGGTGCTTCAGCCCCGTGACTCGGGAAACACGTAAAACCGTTGTTTCCGCGCCTGATGTCTCTCCGGTCGTGTCAAAGTACCGTCCCATCCCAGAGTAAGGGAACTCAGAGTGCATTTACGCTTGCACACACTCTCGTCCTGTTGTCCTGCGCTGATGGCTAGTCTCCATTGAGTCTCGTAACCGTGACCAGATTTCACTGTGGAGGAATATACTTAAATGGTGGCGACGAGGAATAACGTTAACTGGCACTATATTTCCAGTGTTATTGTACATCGTGAGTCTTTGAAATTCTCTTTACAATGGACCGCGTGTTTAGCAATGTTTTGTGCTGAAGAGGAAGTAGGATATGAAGATTTCATCAAAGTAGCTCTCAGCTAGTTTCATTGCCGTGTAGACGTAAAAGAATCCACTATCCCGTATCATCCCGTCGGTGTCGTAAGAGGCGGCAGACGGGAATTAAGTAGGCGATGTACAGCAGCGTCTTACCGATAACCGTAACAGTATATTAAAGTCCGCTGCTGAACATAGGTCTCCCCTTATATGGCCTCGTAGGAGGATATTTGTCACAGTTGCCACTCTTGGCAAGAGGTTTGGCAACCGCAGTTTTTTATTTCTAATCGTTAGAAGACGCTGCTGTCCATTTCCGGATTTGTTTCCCTCTATCGCCTCTTAAGACTTCCTTTTGATAACAACATAGTAAACATATATTATATATATATATATA
>DWHP01007529.1:0-10915 GCA_018247895.1 Parnassius honrathi
ATGTGAAGTTCGCCAACACGCATTGGGGCAGCGCGGCGGACACTTCCTTGCCCTAAAACCCGCTCAGAAATGAGGGGAGGCCTGTGCTCAGCAGTGGGACGTATATAGGCTGTAACTTTACTTTACTTTACTTTAACTATAACTCTTTTCGGATTTTCATCTCATCGAACTATTTTTAGAAAATAGAATGTATTTAGTTTTGTGCACACAATCGAACACCATAAAAACCTGTCCTAAGGAAATGTTTCGATATATCTTACAATTGGACCCGATAAGTAGCATTGTTTTCGAGATCTTGAAAACAGTCGCGCAAAGCCGGAGCGGATCGTTAGTCAGCATATAAAATTGGAATTACAAATGGGATCCAACAAGCTCATATACCATGTGTCTGTCGAGACTTATTAGTATTGATACCTCCCTAATTATTAGTTTTTAAAGTTTGCGAAACGAATATTTGAAATGTAATTTAATAATCTTCATTATTTGTTTTAGAAAACAATTTATTTAATCGGTCACACATAATATTATTACAATAGGGATGTCATTTTTCTGGTAAATCAGAACATACGGTGTACTCACTTTCATATTTGGCATAGTATAAAGAGACTAAAGAAGACCACTTGACATTTCCATTTCCACGATTGAATTATACGCAATATCTTTCAATAGTGTTGCCTATTTTTTCCTTATTTGAAAATTAGAAAAAGCGAGACAAGTATATCGACTCAATATTAGTCGAATTGTAGGCTCTCTCTATATATACGTACATATCTATACTACGTATCCATGATTTGTCGTAATTTCATTATATTTTATGTATATATACTACGGCTAATAGCCCAAGTGCGGTTGCATCTAGTTCTAGCCGGCTAGAGCTAGGTGCGGCCTGTAGTATGTCATGATTTATAGCTGAAGTGCGGATACATCAAAGTGTAGGTGAAGCCAGCTAATACAAGATGTAGTCGATTGCGGTAGATGTATTATACACAATTTATAAATTAAATAACTGTCTGCGGTTTTAAGACGGCCGTCTTAACCGCACCTTTATCTACTGTCACTTGATATATTTTTCCGTATTTTTTACAAATTTAACAGTACACCCAAAATTTAACCAACTACTGCTGGCTGCATCTAGTTCTAGCCGGCTTAAACTAGGTGCAACCGCACTTCGGTTTTTAGTCGTTTCATGTATATAAAATTGAAATTATTACAGTCTCGTACGGGTAGGCGTATTGTGTGGTGGCGATCGTAGTCACAGGAAGTCGATGGATGTAAGTGTTTCACATCACTCACATTCCTCGGGGGAGGCTTACATTCAGCAGTGGACTTGTGAAGGGCTGTAATGATGATGATGGAATGAGTACTTTACATTTTTTAAGTGCAACGCTGCAGTGTATTATGAAAAAGACCACTCTGGCGGAGAATAACAGTGTATAATAGTGATGATGAGATAAATGTGATGAGAAGCTGAAGTCCGTTTTTACTAGTAAAGAAACATTTGCCTTTGTCCTTAGTTCTCATCTTATACAACTTCAGTATTCAAAAATTAATATCATCGTCACCGTTTGCATTGAACTTTTAATTGGACATATGTATTTTTACAACGTCTGCCTGCTTATATCTTTTTCAATAGTTGCACATACTCAACACACTTGGCAAACGGTTTGATAATGTCGTCACCAGTTTGTGAGATTTGTATTAAGCATTTTTGAAAATATTTTCGATCATCAGTCATTCGCGTAAACTTTGTCACGTGTAAATTACTTTGAGCTTAACAATTAAATCATACCTTTTAACTTTCCGTCAGCAAGCACTAAATTTAAAACTGGTAACCTTGCGTTGTGCGATTACGTCAAGCTACTTTCGTCGCGTGAGAACCTCAATGCATTGTATCGCGGGCATCACTTTCATTATTTACGGGGAGTAATGTGTGGAAGGCAGGTACGGCCTATCGTGAATTCGCCCATGCCATCAGCCACACTTTTTCCTAATTACTTTGATATATCGGCATTGTTGAGCATACCAAGTCCCATTGTTAATAGGCCTGTTATTTTCTTGCGAAAAATACCTGTTTTTTTTCTTTTGTTTTCTGTTTAAATTTTTTAAAACAATGGAAATTATATAACTATAAAATTACAAAACCATTTCTTTATTTTTATTTAGAGTGTGCATGCTGACTAGGGTAAAAATTTGGTAAATTATACATTTTTTTTTCTTTTTATACTCGTATTATCACCACATCAACTCGCCTGCTTAATTCGCGTGATAGCGAACAAATAGTATATTATTCATTACGTTTTAAAGCAAAACAAACTCCTTGTGAGCAATATGCCAGTGAAATGTTGGAAGGCTCATTGATAGGTAGATTTATTTTATATCTTAATATTATAATTTTATTATTATTCGTTCATGATTACGTCGGTTGAATGTTGGTACGCTCATGAATAAATGGATCTTATATAATATTTAAAATAAATAAAAAAATTACTATGCGTATTAATAACAATAACTATTAATACGTATGATATGTAAGTCATTTAATAAGTCATGACGTTGACATTTCCTATGGAAATAGTTTATAGGCTAAGTTACAGTTCAAATGACATTAGTATGTTCAAACTAAGAGAAATGTGAAAAAGGGTGTCAAAGTGCTTTACCGAAGAACGACTTGAATGTAATATAATGTCATAAAATACAGAAAGGCTTTTTTTATATAAAAACAGCTTTTATAACCTTATTTTTCTATCTATTCATGCACACCCAACAAATACCTATTATGTTATTTAGTGATTCTTTACGACCTTTTTAGTAGATGTATCTTTAAAAGCAGAATTTTTGAATGTTAATACGTGTAAATTATGAACTTGCATTACGTTCACACGTTTAAATCTAGGAATTAAGCCTAAGAACAATATATCACTGTAATTTCTTATTGCAAGATACTGTTGTGTGAAAATATATGTAAATCCATTTCGTTAGACAATATTGTAATCCGTTTTGAGACCTTCAACAGGTGATAAAATTTACCGAACCCAAATTATCGCAGACAAAAAAATCTAATGTTGTGTCAGGATACGCGAAGACTTTGCTTACGCTGTTTATTTATTAAGTGTAAATTATAAAATTTAGGTTATTAATTAAATTTCATGTATATATTACATAGATATTGCGCATATTATTTCAAATATTTCGCTACATTTGCCTTGTTTTGGAGTTATTGTAAGAATCAAGTAACGGAAATCCAAGAAGTTCTCATGACCTCCGATAAATATCTTAAGACCTAGGCATAGCTTGTGTCTAGAATTAGGCGAAAGTTAAAAATATTTATAATTTTAATTGCGCTTATTAATGTTTCTACGAATTTCGACAATTACTGCTAAATTACCTTGGCAGTCCTTTTAAATTTAATAGTACGCCAGCAATCCTAATTCGAACTCTACTGGTGCCAAAATAATTGGTAATCAACAGATTAGAATAGAATAGAATAAAATAATTTTGTATATAACATTGATTATAATAATTCTTATTAAAAGCCATGTTTTACTTCTTACCTCAAAGTAACATTATACAATGTAAAGTAGGTTGTACAATTATTTATATTTAGGAAACAACTACACCGTCTAGTGGTGATGGAAAAATCGTGGGTGCAGTTAGAGGCGACACAGGAAAACTGAACCAGGAGTTAGGCTGTAGCATCTTCCTGATAACAACTAAATAAAAAACTGCGGCTG
The DNA here is from genome assembly GCA_018247895.1 of Parnassius honrathi. Classification (NCBI taxonomy): domain Eukaryota; kingdom Metazoa; phylum Arthropoda; class Insecta; order Lepidoptera; family Papilionidae; genus Parnassius; species Parnassius honrathi. The sequence goes on from DWHP01007529.1 coordinate 3,732, forward strand.
TCAACTCGCGTGCCAAGCGTGGCAATGGATATTTTCCAATATCCCTCCTATGAAGTAATCTTTGAGGAAGACCTAGAAGTAGACTTTTAAAAGTAGTTTTTGTAGTCGAGTAACTGGTATCACATCACTAGCTTGTGTTTGTTCCTGGTGCTTACAGAGCGAATATCACTCTTTTTTTTAAACTTCTTTTGTTTTGTAAACATACTACAAATTAAATCACTATTAGATGATGACCATGTTGCTAGCGATAAAGGAACATCTTAAGATAAAATGCATGTCTGAAAATTAAAAAGAATTTCAGAAATGTGCAGTTGTCAATACGCAATGGAGGTTTCTTTTATTTTATTACCATTTGAGAAATGAGGTTAGCAAGATGATGTTGTAACCAGGATTAAGAAAGAAATACTTCGATAGTTTGTTCATGTAGACGAAATGAATGAGGAAATAGTGATAAAGAAAATTTATGTTGCAGAAGTAAGCGGCTAAGCCGGAAAGGGACGGCTTAGACGAATGTTTATCGAGGAATTGGCGATATATAGAATATGGGTCAAATTAAGAGTGCCTCTGATCGCCTTGATAGGTATATGGATGTGAAGGAGTCAAGCGAGGTGTGTCAGGATGGTGCCAAATGATGGAATACCGTAGTCTCTGCCTACCACTATAGGTGACAGACGTGAGTGTTTATGAATTTTATGTAAATGAGATTAACAGGTCTTCCTCCTGAACCCCAGTAGAAGAACGTATGTAAACTATTATTACATTAAGATTCAAAATGAAAAATAAATTGGGGTTAGGTATCTTTGAGCTCTAAAATTCATACCTTCAGATGGACAGTGTAATTTAGGAATATAGTAAGTTAATTGCAGAAAAATTGCAAAATCCAACCAACATATACAATAGAAACGTTAGAATATACGTCGTGACATAACTTTACTCAACAAGCATAGAGCAACAACCTCAGTACAAACTCGTGAAATGTAAGAACGATGTATTTTTTTTTTATTTGTCCACGTAACGTAATTAAGATTTGATAAGCGTGATCTCCAAGGTAACATTATTCGAGCAATGCGGATTTACGTACCCTGGGAACCCACGCTCTGTAGGTGGCGCCCACGAGCGCGGCATTCTTACCCGTTACCACTGTAAGACAAAACGTACTAAACATATTGTATAAAGGGAAGGTTACATGAGCTCCTGTAGCAGAGATCATTTCTGTTAACAGTCCTATCTAATTATAAATATTTATTTTAAAAGATCGATATACTTATAGCACTATTATAATACCCCCTGTGTAGTTGATAGTTTCTAATTATACAGAAGTTCTCCGAGCACTGCGTACACGAAAATCAACCACGAAAGCACAAACTAAATGTTTGAATTTTAAGTTAAAAGATTAATAAATGTAATTATATTGTACTTATATTTAAGGGGAAATTATATGTTTTCTTTAAATTGTTCGTATCTCTCTACCTAACTTTATCTATTCAAACTTGAAAAAGTAATCGCCAATGTTTTGTACGCGAGCAACCCCGGTGCGATTGCCAGCCATATCAAGGAAAATGTTAATTGCAGTTTAAGCGATAATTTACCACCTACTTGGCGATCAAAGAAAACATCTTGAGCTGACTGCATGTTTGAGGAATAGAATATTTCAAGAACCTGTGAAAACTGCCACTGATTCATCAACTGCCGTTGATGGACTGATTGCTCTATAACCCTCTCAGAAATAAGAGGAGACCTGTGTATAGGCTGCAACTTTCCTTTATTTTACTGTTTGTTCGCCACGGTTTGTAGAATAAATTTATAATTGCAGTACTAAATGCGCCTCTCAATTCACTGTCATAATATGAAATAGCAGCTTTCCGAAGATTACAAAACTTTTTGACATTGATTTTAGTTTAATTTTTATGTTACCGTGACGGTATAAAGGATTTGTTTGATCTAACTCTGATTTATCATTAATTCAATGTTTCAATCATAACTGTAAATTAATGACAGCTTAAATTAAATACATAATAAAATTAAATAAATAATAGGCTTAAAACATATAATAAGAGTAACATTTTGCCAAGTTTTATTCTATTCAACATACGTTTTACGGTCTATGTAAAATAAACCCAATGTTTCCACTAATAAACAGCCATACACGCGCATGCTTTGACGCACAACTTGATATCGTTCCACCCACGTCGTACTAGTACGTACTGGCCGCCGCGCTGATCTCATATCTCGTAGTGATTACAAGACCTACGCATAATTTTATTCGTAAATCCATTTAATTTGCAACTTTTGTGCAGCAAATATGTATCATAAATGCAGAAGTCAAATTATTTTAAGTAAAAATTATTGAAGGCGAAAATTTAAAATTAAAATAAAGGTGACACAATATTACAAAAACACTGAGGGAACATGGGTTTTTTATAAATTTATTATAGCTAATGGCTCGTTGGTCTAGAGGTCATTAGAGATCATGAGGTCGCGGGTTCAAATCGAGGGTCGGGCCAAAATCAGTTATTGAATTTTTCTGTCAAGAAGTTCGCAGTAGAAGCCTGGAGTCAGAAATGTGGCTATGTTTCAACCCCATGTCTCAGAAAACGCGTAAAACCGTTGGTTTCGCGCCTAATCTCTCTCCGTTCGTGTCGGATTATCGTCCCATCGGACTACGACAGTGTAGGAAATGAAAGTGCACTTATTATGGTGTACGCGGGCACTATAATGCTGTCCTGCTCAGATGGCTAGTCTCCATTGAAATTGGTCGCCGTGAAATTCGGTCTGGAGGCTACACTTTACCTCATGGGTACTGGACTGAAAAAGTTTTTTTTTTTATAGGAGAGGGGGCAAACGAGCATACAGCTCACCTGATAGTAAGTGATTACCCCCGCCCATGAGCAACTGCAACACCAGGGGAATTGAAGATGCGTTGCCGGCCTTTTAAAAAGGAGTAGGCTCTTTTCTTGAAGCTCCCTAAGTCGTATCGGTCCGAAAAAATCTCTAGTGGTAACCGATTCCACAAGGAAGTTGTGCGAGGAAGAAAACTTCTTTTAAATCGGCCGAAAACCAGATGGTATGGATGGTATCGCGATCGGATTTTGTCGCGATGTGCGATAGTGAAACTATGCGGCTGGAATTAGTCCGAACAATTCCTCAGAGCACTCTTCGTGGTAGATGCGGTAAAATATGCAAAGAGATGCAAAATGTAAAAACTTAAATGATCACGAGGCCAACTTTTAATATAATAAGAAATAATACGAGTACTTCTCATATTTGGTAATAAGAAAAGCATTCTTCCTTATCTAGGAGAAACACTAGCGGCAACCAGAAGAAACTAAACAAACACAGTGTCACTCTATACCATCATCACGTGACTAAGGCTTATCGGGTCTAGGACTAATAGCTTTCCATGTATGGATGCTGTCGCGCCAAACCATGAGTCAAACAGAGAACTAACGTCACCCCACAGCGATTTAAATAAAAATTATGTATTAAAAAAAGTCAAAAGTACACCTATGAGTAACAGTTGATAAAGGAATTATCTATTGAGGAATTCGCATTTAACAACAAACCATTTTGTCTAAAAATTACTTAATTGCTATTAAATGCGAATTGTTACGAAATTAAAGTGTCCTTTTGTAATATCGAAATTAACTGGCGTATGTGTATTGAAGTTATTAAGAGGGAGATTATTTTCCAGGCTATCGTTACTAAACACTTTTTTTAATCTGTCTGTCTGACTGTTTGTATAGTCGGACCAATCTTGGGAATGATTCAACCGATTCTGATGAAACTTCACAAAGCGACAGAAAGCAGTGCCTTGAGTTATCTATACAATAAATGTCCGAAAAATAAGCAGAATTTTTTGTGAAATTAAAAAATTGATTGAATAAATAGTTCTTGATGATATCATATCGCATCGTAGAAACTTTAAATCGTTAAAACAGGTTCTTACAAACTTTTGTGGTTCGTAACTTTACGTATAAAGGTCCTTACACTTTTACCATTTCAAGATATGTTTCAAAATCGTTTTTTAGATTTTTTTACGTCAACACATTTTTACATCAGAGCTATAAGTGACATAAAATAAGAAACGATGAGATAAGACCATATTTATGTGAAAACATTTGACATTCAAATTTTGTTTTAACATTTTCCCATTGCTTTAAATATAACAGTAAAAAAACTAAGCTTTTAATGTGGTTTTTCATAACTAAGATATTTGCCCAAAGGCCACTATTATATATAGATATGCAAGTTTTTTGTTGGAGTTCTACACGAGCAAAGTCGCGGATAACAGCTGGTTTTGACGATTAAATTTGATGTTTTATGTAGTTTTAAAGTTATTTATAACTTAAAATTGCTTCCGTTACGAACATTAACTTTATTTTTTAAATTCATTTAATATTTTAACATAGTTAACAAGTCATTATAAGTGTAGTTAATATTGTTTTTTTTTCAGACTAATGAGACATATTTTACAGTGTAATGCAGTGTAATAATATCCACTAGGGGAGAGCGGGGCTGGAAGTTCCGATTTTGAAATAACATGAAGTTTTATCATAAAAACGACGGGTTTTAATATTCAATACGTAAAAAATTGAACAGATAATTATCGTTTTTTTGTAATATAAAAGTCACTTCTACCAATATCTCAATAGTTTTTTTTTTTACAGAAGCAAATATTAGTCAAGTTTCGGAGTGGAACATTCAGCCCCGCTTTGGGGCGAGTTGTTCCGCCTTTGAGGCAAATTGTTCCGCTTACATTACGACAATATACAGACAGAATAACATAGGATTTCTTAAATAAAACAACTATTTCTATAAATGTTTGTATGTAGTGTTTATTCTATGCACGACTAAAAAACTTCTTTTTTGTTTAATTATTTAATGAAATCTATAATCTTATAAATCTTATCAGATGCATAAATTATTTAAAAAAAACAACGAAACATAACTTGTAGGCTCCAGATAAACGTTTTTTCACTTAGGTTAATTGTAAGAGATCTATTAAACCGTTGAAAACTAACAAAGCATAACACCTAACCTACAGATAAACTTAAAAAAGTTGTCAGATATTAAAGAGTCTCCGGCTGCACATAATTCTGTGGTAATATTTGAATGTTGGATGGTCCTGGCTAGTCATCATATTACACCTACAACCAGAGGTTGCAGCATGTGGGTACAGTGAGGGGGAAATAACAACATAATGATGGAGTTGGCTTTAGCTTTTTCAACTACGTTAATGCCAATGTGTGAGGAGTGATTGTCTAATAATAGCAACACCGGTTCTTTTTTGTTTGGTTTAGTAAATTTTATAAAATGGTCCATATAAGTGAGGAATTCAGTAGCAGTCATCCATCCTGAGCTGCCATGAAGGGGGAATGTTTTTAAACGAAAAGTTTACTGCATATTTATAGGCGAGATTTCGCACCTCTTCGGATAGAAGATCGGTGTATATTGAGGAACACTTTAAAATGTAGTTAACTAACTCTTTTCCTGTTCCAAGGTAAACACTAGCCTGGGTTTATAATCTGGTAGGAATCTTGCCAGCTTTCAATTTTATAACAAATCGATGTAACGTCATATTATGGCAAATTTCAAATTTTCTTGCCGCTGTTTTAACAGGTTTTCCGTCCTTGATGACAGCATCTCCAGCTTGACGCAACAATGTCTCGGAGGTTTTACCTCTCTCTGTCTTACGTTTGTAGTTTTGCATCCTTAAAATAAAAGAAAAATTGTCATAAGAATTTTAGATACAATTAAAAGTCAATTGAGGTAAGTTGTTCCGAGAAACTATCAGCCCCGCTAGGAAGGAACTTATAGCCCCAATTAGAATAGAAAGAAGAATTATGTATGAATTAGTCCGTAATAAACAAAGATAGACCAAATAATGTAAACACGAAAAAATTTACTTACGTCATTTTTTGACAGCTACTCAACCGCCGTCGCTGGAGTAGCTAAAATGGCTGCCAGTGCAGCACGTCACCTGACGCATTAACGGCGCATTTCATTTATATTGCTATCTATTTTCCTTTCAAAGTTATTGCTATCGGAACAACTTACCCCGGGAACTTCCAGTCCCGCGCTCCCCTACCCCATATCACCCCGTCAGTACCGTAAGAGGCGATAGAGGGAAACTAATCAGGCGATGCCGACAAACTGGCTTACAGTTTGGTAAAATTGAAAATGTAAATAATGTACACTCTTTATAAGAATAAATTTCAAAAAAAGATGGGCAGTGACGTCTTCCTAATAACGATTAAAAATAAAATCTGCGGTCGCCAACGCACTTGCCAGGCGTAGTAACTGTGACAAATATCCGTCGTATAAGGCAAGCTATGAGGGAGACCTTTGTTCAGCAGAAAACTTCAATGATCGGTAACGGTAGCGATAACGGGGAAACAAACATTAACAGAGTTCTTACAGTTATTCAATATTTTATCAATCATCTACATTTTGATAATAACATTGCTAAATTTTTTTATTGTCTAACAGTCCTTCTTCCAGCGGTATAGTACTAATAACGCTGGCTGCGCGTCCCCGCCATCCTGGCTATCCTTTTTTTTTGTCATATCTCAGAAACTCATACTTACGCCTCTTACTCAATTCAGCTGCTCTGATGCCGCCACGGCTCTAAACGCGGCGACCTTAAGATGAGAAGCTGCCAAAGTGTCTACGTACGAAGCTTCCCACGCTAGAGCTTTACTTTTCTCCCAAGGGACCAAAGCCATACCGTCGGGTCTCCAGACACCGTCTGTAAATATACGATAAGTCTCTTAAACCGAAAGAACATTTATAAAAACAAGAGCTCTTTGGATAACATCGTGAGAACCGTGACGGGACTACTTACACCGGCAATTTTCTGACATGTGAGTTCTTGGAGCTTAAACTCGTTGACACCGCCACTACAAATACACTGAACAACGACGACTGATCGACTGACGAGATTACCTACTTCTTGATGGTACAGCGTGTAACCAGTAACTAAATTTCTTAGTCGAAATAACCAAACGGAGTGCCTATTCTTGGTCACTATGAAAATTAATAAGCGAAAATTAATAATAATAATAAATATATATAATTAAATATCCTACATTAGCAGATAATAAATGTCGAAAATGTCACAAACAGCCCGAGACCATTCAGCATATTACAGGAACTTGCCCAACGCACACGTAGACAGATTACAC
>DWHP01007530.1:0-10915 GCA_018247895.1 Parnassius honrathi
GCCTGACTTCAACTGGTCACTGTGAACTCGACTTTCTAATTTCTTGCATTTTAATTGGCTGGGGGGCGTGGCCAGGCCGGCAGACAACGATGACTCACTATTTTCTTAACGCGAACGGACTAGTGAAGATGTTCTCTTGGCTGATTTTCACTAAAAATGTCTTTCGTAAGTTATACAAATAATTTCGCATTCTTTAAAGAATATCTTAAGGCGTAAGAAATACTGAAATTCCATCCCGTACTAGAAAGAGTAGGAGAAAAAGATCTGATTTAAAAATTTAATTAACCGACGAGCATGCATGCGTAGGTCCTTGATTATATAGACAAGTATGTAATCAAAGGCGTAGGTATATGGATATAAAGAAAAAGAGGTAGGTGTGTCAGGATCGTACCAAAAAAAAGAAGTCCGTGGTCTCTTCCTACCTGAGTTACACGTGTGTGTTAATGTATGTATGTATTAAGAAATATTGATGCTGAGCTTAATGCAGTGTTAGTAGACAAGAAGACTCCAAAACCATAACCTGACTATGATTCCAATCCAGAATCCACGGCGTAGTAGTCAGATCTGACCGTTATTAAGCTATGCATTAGGCCTGTTACTTTAAATTAAACAAATTTAGTTTTTAATACGCGTTCACAAGCTTTTCGAATTTTATGCAACGACGTCTAAACTTCGTATGGAGGCTTCGATAGCCACTAAACACAGGGAAAGTGAATTAATAGGGGAAAGTGTAAGGATTCAAGTTCTCGCTCGTCGAGAGCGTTGTCTCATCATAGTGATAAGAAAGTAGATAATACAATACAGTTAATTAGTGTATAAGCATATTATCGATACGTATTTGTCTAATATGATATGTTTCGTTGGGTCTTTCTTTGTCATGTTTTATTTCCATCATAGAAAGTCATAGGTTTATTTCTTACTATGAAAATTTGTATTTTAGCCTATTATTTTATATCTTTTTCTCATGCTTTCACATTACCCAGTGCCAGCTATGTGTAAACTCATAACAAATCGTATCTTAATCAAATAACAACTTTAACGTTGTTAACCAATAAACGTACAGTACCACATAAAGTTGCAAACGATCCTTCGTGCTATGAACGTCCGTTGCTTCATACGGTAACACTTGATACAGATTGATGGCCGTTATTTGCTGTGTGTGATTTTACTTTATATCATTGTGCAAATATATTATACGCTTTCGTCTCGTGATTTTTTTACGCGCTCTCCGTAGCGTAGTATAAAAATGTCCATAGCTAGTTTAATCATGATTGATTTTTCCTAAGGTTACTCAGTTTGAAACTGGTTCCCACTGAGTTTTCACAAGAAATTCTAAATGTCCTACCCAACGGAAGTCTTAGCTTAACGTAGCGTATCGACGCGAATAAGCTTATAAATTTTAATAAAATTGTTCACTTTGACGATGTATATTTATTTGTTCGGAATCAGAAGAAGAAGTCGTCAGTAGGACTTCATTTCTGTCTGTGAGTCCGCTTTCCTCTATGTCTTCTGCTAAATATAATTTTTTTAACAACTAAATGGCTTTACGGCTCTGGGTTCTAGCCCCTCTGAGCCTCTAAATATCATTGCTGTGTTTCTGTCTGGAGAGCATAGAGTGCCGGTATAATAACAGGTTGCAGGTGTCCATGGCTGCAGTAGCCACTCAACTTCAGATGGACTGTTATTTCGCTTGTCTCATTTATTTTATTTTAAAAATAACATCGTAATATAATTTATTGTGGCGCCGACGATGACGAGACACTATTGTATTGTTGTAGCATACACAACTGTTCTCATGAGCCATTGGAAACAGCCTGGACTCAACAGTCATAAAAATTGTACAAAAAAAGAGTTGTATTGATTTCTGGGTATTATGTTTGTACCTGCGTTAACATCCTTACTTGACCCATTTTACGGTTCATACAACAGTATTTTCTTTTTGTAACACTTTTTTTTTGCGCCCAGAAGCAAATAACGGCTACCCTCCGGTAAACGAGGGAGGGAGGTGTTGAATGCTCATAGCATACCCCGCAGTAGGCTGTGTGATTGTGTTTATTACGATATGAGTTGTGGAGGCTCGGCCTGAACTGCCAGGAGGTAGTCCAGGTCGGCCGAAAGCTTGTTGGGTATAACACTACTGATGTTTTTTGAAGAGAAAACTTTAAGGGGCGTTGGGTGGATTTTTGGATGGGTAAAATCTTATGAGTTCGCGTCGTTAACATGATAATGATAACAGTATATATGTAGCTATAATTATGACGTGCTGCGCAAACACGATATGTGCGTTGGACGCTTTTTGGATAATAAAACCTTAGTTCGTGTCACCAACATCCGTTAGACTGCCACAAAGAAACTTTCAGCCCATCTTATGGTAAGAGACTACTCTAACCAATGGACGCCTGCACACCTGCGCACCTGCGACTTTAAACGAACGTGGTTTTACAGTGACGCTTACCGTCAGCGCGGGTGGTAAGCGCAGCCCGTAAACGCGCGGACGACCCGCTCGAGACTATAAAACGAGCTTAGTCGCGCGGTTTCGTTTACTGTTGAAACGCGCGTCTGAATGCCTCTAGCGCGGGCCATCCGCGCGTGTTGGCTAAACTATGTAACGATCCAAGAGACGCAACGCTCGTGGCCCGCGACGCTTATCAACCGAGCTGGCGAAAGCGTCACTGTAAAACCACACGGAGGCTACAGATGTGTTGTCACTTGTCACCTCTGAGGACTGACATGGATTGCCTCACCGCCTGTATTTGAAGTGCAGACACTGTTATTAGGCTGCGGTAATAAGAGGGCAGAGTGTGCTACCTACTCAGAAGGATATCACGCACGAAAGGGATGTTATATAATAAATTCTGTTTTATTATTCGATTACGATGAAACTGGTTAGTTGCGCGCTCGCCCGCGAAGGTTATAATAAAAAAGAGGCATCTCAAATCATGCCGGGCCCTCCGCCTTGATACTAATATCAAGGCGGGGTTACGAAGAAAGAATCTAAACGCATTCTTTAAAGAATATCTTAAGGCGTAAGAAATACTGAAATTCCATCCCACGCTTATTTGTTTATCGCACAAAATGTGAAGTTTAGTATTTCGCAATAAAATGTTACTAAATCAATTAGTTTCACGGTGTTCCGATTCGTTTCAGTATTGCAACGATCTTATATACTGTTTTTTTTATTGTTTGCAATAAAGTACCAAGTGTATTCTATTGGATTTTATTAAAATCGTCATGATCCAATGTATAATTGACGGCTATAGTTTGACTAGGGTCTGCATGCGTTGTGGTATAAATTTACTCGCTTAAAAGGGTTCTCATTGATTGCTTGTCATCGACGTGTGATTGATGTTAAATAATGAGGGCTTGGTTTGTTTATATTTATGCAAATTTGTATTCAGTAGTCGAAACATACCAAATCATGCTAACATGCTTCAATAGATTTCTATTGTATTTTTTTATAATCCATACTGGGGTAGGAATCAGTGGCTGCTTATTTTTTTTTTAAATGTTGCCCCTCACTATAATTTTCTCCTGTATCATGCAAGCAGCTTACAAACATAAATTGCATAAGGACAAACACCCAGACAAGGAAATATTATTTGTAGGCTATACAAATACTTATTCCGTGCGTGATTCGAACCCGCGGCCCTTAGCGCCGCATCTGAATGCTAAACCACTGCACACATTCATACATTATAACACTGTCAGATCGTCATCAGCATCATTAAACCCTTCACAAGTCTACTGCTGAACATATGCTTTCCTCAAGAATTATCACAACGTGCATCCATAGACTTCCTGCATCTCTACTCGTCACTCCATCTAGTGGGATGGGGGGAGGGCATACTCGACACTTCTCTTAAGGCACGAGGCTGCCATTCGAAAACTGTTGATGGTTTACTATAACTCAACACATGTCATTATCAAGTCTTGAAAACCAGTAAAAGCTGACTGCCGCATGTTATGCAGCGCTTGACAAGCAGATTGTCAATTGCAGTAACACATATCTCACATTTTAGACTTTTCTATACTTTAGTTTTAACAATATTGAGATGGTTATTAAGTTGCCTGTCTACGACGAGGTCGATGGAATTTTTCGTCACATTGTTGTTATATTTGTAGAATATTTCTGTAGGATATTCTGTGATTCAGTTTTCTTATCTTGCCGTAAAAACATTAATGAATACATCAACGTAGTACAACGATAGATTGTTGAGACGCGTTCCAAATAACGCCCTAACTTTGTACTGTTTTGGTAATTTCAAGTGTAATTAATTTGGAGAGCGTAAACACAGTTCTTCAGAAGCATCGCAAATTAATAATTTGTCCGGTAGTGCTTTATCCACAACTTTAGATAAATTATATCTTTTGTGCCATGACTGAAGTATTTTTTTACAATTGCGCAATTTTACGAAAGTGTAGCGAAATTATTATGTAATGATTCTTGAAACCACGGGGTCACACTTTTACCGCAATTCAATTGTTTATAATAACGGATATGATGTAGTTTGTCGTTACGATCATACTTATTAATCTTTTTTACGCAATTTCGAGTGCCGTAAATAGAGACGGCTTTTAGATGTACTTATTTATTATGCACTTTATTTCGATATCAGTGAGAGAAAACTGACGATAGTTTACGAAATCGATGTTGTGAAAGCAATTACCATGACTGATTTACATTAATTTATTAATATATTTGGATACGGAGACTTTCGTTAGGTGAATAATCGACGAAATGTTACAGTTATACAGAAACACCGTAATATAGCGGTCTTTTATATAGGATTTATCGCAATAGTTGCGCACTTGTGCGACTATCGAGATAAATACTAGCCTAAACAGTAGTCTGTACTGGCACATGCCGCTTTTAAATGACGCGAACCTAATAAATTAAGCCAGCATGACTCTCGGTGTCTGGTACAGTCTGGACAAGATGAATAGGTTTTGTTAATTGAGTGGAGTTTTGCGACAACCGTCGAAAATATCGACGTATTTCAAGGGCAATCAAAAGTAGATCTAAACGTAAGTAATAATAACAACAAATCTGTATGGTTACAGTTTTCATACTATAGATTTCATTTTTACTGTTGTCATTCGTGTTTATTACAACAGTAAAAATTTGGTCAAAGGCAACTTACGGCTTTTATTTAGCGTAATTATAACTAAACGGCAGTGTGCTGTGTGTTGCCTGGCTCTGCCGCTTTCAATTTCAAAATTATAAGTACCTTCTGTATACCCAAAAACCAAAAACCCCTATGTGGCAATTTATGAGGGCGGCCTATGTTCAGCTCCAGTGTTATGTTTGTTATTTAATATAAAGCAGGTAAATTTTGTCTGGAAATTTTATTAGCAAGTTATTCAAGTTAAGGTTGATGTCAACCACTTCATACGTCGAGACTACATTAAGTATTTGATTGAGCGATGTTTGTGAATAATCTTCATTGGGTCGTTACCGCACGCTCTCAACGCACTTCATTTAGAGAACACATTCAAGTGCTTGACGCGTACGTACTAAGTAATTTCACTCTTAATTGAAAGTCCAACGGACACATAAGCGGCAGGATGTAAGCTGCATAATAAAATTACACACTCCGCAATACAATGTGCGGTTTTGATCTGACATAGGAAATAATGTGGCGCCAGGAGGATTCGCAAATAACATGTTATTTCGCGGTTTTGTTTCATAAAGATTTCGGATATTAAATAATCGCGCGTTATATTGTGGTAGGTATTTTTTCTCTGGTGACGCTGCCGCCCAAACATCCTATGACTGCTTTGGTATTAAGATATAGCTTGTTGAGTGGGCAGGGAAGGGTTTATGGAAAAAAATTGTTTGACCCTGCAGGCCATCCATGGAACATCCCGCCAATTTCAAATGCAAAACGCTCCAAATTTCACCAAATTATGTTGCGAAATCTCGAAGTTATGTTAAGAAAACGTTTTTTTTCCAATTCTTTCTCCTTGGAAATTTCATGAAGGAATGCACCGATTTTTATTTTCCAAACGGCATTCGACATCATTTTTTGAGGTTAAGAGCTGATTAGTTTTTGAAATCGATCGGTAAAGCCGACGATCGGTAAAATTATACCAAAAAAAAAAAACAGTTTTTCAACATTTTTATTTACGAAATTTCTTAAAATCTACTCGTCTGAATGAGTTCATATTGTCACCAAATCTATTCCACATTGAGATCTATAAAACGCCGCAAACCGTATTTCAATCGATGAAGAACGTTCAAAAGTTATGAAAGGTTTACACACATACAACCAATAACTTATAACTTCCCTATTTTTGAAAATTTTCAATTTTCTTAGTGGGAAGTTAAAAAGGATATCGTGAAAGTGGATAGGATAATTTCGAATGAAAAAAATTGACTTATATATACTCTATGATCCCAAAAGAAATGGAAGCTGAAAGTGGTAAATCAGGTAGCTATATTTCTTATACTGTTTGTTAACTACCGAACAAGTAGTTGTGATGTTGTTGAATTTTCCGATTTTGATAAATGTTAACGATTAAAAAAATTATGATTAATTATATTACTTAATATCTCATCATTTAATCACGACGATAAAAAAATTCTTGGTCGAGAATCGAATTTATAAAAGGGATAAAACCTCTGGGCGTTGCGTTGTAATAAAATCATACAGCATGTTATAAAATTTTATGTTTGCAAAGCACGAGATGCTTACGGTATTATTGGCTTTGACGCGTTCACTTTCAGTTATGAAAGCTTAATTACCTACTATCGTGAGCAAACAATTCACCGTTATTATTCATAATGGTTTTTCCCTACCGTTAAATCGTATCTCACTATTTTGCTAATGTCACGTTGGGTAACACACAAATGAGTATGCTATAAAGTAAAAACTAAAATTGAAATACTTAAGGACCGAGTTATAACAAATTTTATTAAAACGGAAATGAAAGTGAAATAGTCTCAGAAAAAGGCGTTTGTTTTTCTGGAATCTGGGCTGTCGGTAGCGATCATCACACAATTTTTTTCCATGGGTTCTATATTGATAAATCTCAGTGATTATTTATCAGATTTTATCGTCATTATGATCACAGACTGATTTGGATAATAATTTCTGGATGGAAAAGTCTTCAACCATTTGGATAATTATTTGCCCATGCGCGGGAAATTTTGAGTCATAAGCTCATAAGTCCTAACAGTAATGGTACAATATCGAAGTAATTTGAATTAATTCTAAAATAACCTACTCTTGGTAGTTGCCTATCGGAGCAAACTTATCTAGAACATAAAAAAGTGTAATAGTTGCTTCAGTTCTTTTATTTCATTTGAATTTCTAAAGAGACATCATGGAAACTTGATAAAACTAGTACCTTTCTGTGACAAGAACAGAAATTTCTAAACGGCTTTTCATCCAAGCACCTGATGCTGCTCTAGCAAAAAACACGTCTAGACGGGAGGCAATAAACACAACTCTTTAGGCCTGCGAGTGCACGCAGGCGATGTTAGAGCAGTGTTCGTGTTATCGTCAACCTTAGCACTTGAGTAGAGCAGACGTAAGCGTATTGGATCGATTGACTTACCGAGGCTTTTTTAAACGTTATTCGTTTCGTGTAAAGGGTCAAAGAATGATACATTATTATACATATTTAATGATTGTAATGTATTTAATTTTTTTGTTTGTAACTTTTTTATTGCTCTGAGATGAGATTATAGTTTAGTACCTACAACTTTGTTACGGTATAAAAGTTTAAGGTCGTTTGAAATGGTTCTGGTCTTCTTGTTTATATATTTAACTATTTTTGGAATATTCTTTTTAATTCTGTATAATGTAGTTATTTGGCTGATATCCGGAAGCACCAACAAATAAAATTAATATAATACATTTTTAACAAAATTGTTTTATTTTATTAATCGTAACTTGTACTCAATCGGTAAGAAGTACCGATAATGCATGCAGTCTCAGTTTATCAATATATCATGCGAAAATTACATCGTATTTACAAGAAATTATATTGTACGTGTTATGGTTAAGAGGCACTGTTGACAGGAGGGAACTACCTCTTTTCCCAAACCAATCTGCAATTCTTTGAAAGCTTAAGCTGTGTTCATATTCAGCATCATTATTACAGCCTAACAAAGTCCACTGCTGAACATAGGCCTGCGAAATAATACTTTTTTTATTATTATTCTAAGTTATAAGGAAAATGATGCTGCTCATATCCCGTTTGAATTTCCCTCTGTCGCTTACGTTACCCACGGTATGATAGTGGACTCTTTTAAACCGCCACTACACGGTAAGTTTTATTGCTATATAGCATTACGATATTTAGTATTAGGTATTTTATCGTCTAGACAGGGCAGGCCAATGTGTTCCCTCGGGGAGTAGGTTGCCGACCGCAAATAATGTAAGCGCGACGCGTCGAAGCGTGACGGCTATATCGGAAGCGCATTGTGTGCTTGTTTGTTGATACTGTGCTTATGATTTGCTATCATGTGTTATTAAAAGTTAGTTTGACTGCAATAAATAGTGGACATGGACAGTGGAATGATTTTATTTTATCTAGTTGAAATGTAGCGTAATGGAACGTGATTAAGTTATGTTCAATAATATTTGTAAAACATTTTTTTTATTTACATCGAAAAAATTACACCTTTTATGATATGACTAAAAGCTGGAGCTAGACCAGCTTTCATTTCTCATAGGGTTTTACCAGAAAATATTTACCGCGCTGCTTCAGTGCAAATTATCCTCGAAATAATTTATATTGCATGCTAGTTTCCCTATGATGTTTTTGTTCGTCGCCGAGTACGTGAAAAATTATTTTAAACGTAAGCATGAGCATGAATATAAGATTATGTTAACTACGATAATAATGAAGTATCACCGTTACCAGAAACGATGCACGTGTTTAAAGGTATACACCAGAAAGCGGACAGTATTTCATGCCGGCACACCGCCTGCAATTTTACAAGGCGCAGGTTCAGCCGCGCATGGATTACTGTTCCCATCTCTGGGCCGGGGCTCCCCAGTGACATCTCCTTAGACTTGACCGCATCCAGCGCAGAGCGGCTCGAATCGTCGACGACCGAGTGCTTTCCGATCGGCTCGATTCATTGGTGCTACGAAGAGATGTTGCATCTCTTTGTATTTTCTTTCGCATATACCACGGGGAGTGCTCTGAGGAATTGTTCAGATTAATCCCAACCGCCAAATTTCGTGAACGCACTACGCGACAAACGTCCCGATACCATCCACACCATTTGGATGCTTGGCGGTCCACCACTATACGTTTTACAAGAAGTTTTCTTCCGCGTATGACCTTTCTGTAGAATAGTTTACCACCGGCGGTTTTTACGGACCGATGCGACCTAGGGATCTTCAAGAAAAGAGCTTAGTTCTTTCTAAAGGGCCGGCAACGCACCTGCAATTTCCCTGGTGTTGCGGTTGATAGTGGGCGGCGGTAGTCACTTAACATCAGATGAGCCGCATGCTCGTTTACCCCCTCTTCTATAAAAAAGGAAAGGTAAGTGGGTAAGAGGGACCCATTAATTTTTTTATTGATAAAGAAAAAGTTTATTAATATTTGTTTATCCCTTTCCCCATTTAACTCTTAGTTAATTTTGATTTTATTCAAAGCTGAACGATGATAAAACTTATTCTTGTTAATTGGTATTAGAATACACCTGCTCTATGGCGCTGACTAGCATGTTGGAAACTTTCTCAATTTAAAGAGTTTTTGACCTACATTAATTATAACTTAACTAAACATGGTTATTAAAGAGTTACTATATTGTAAATAGCGTTAAGAACTAAAATAAAAATGTTTTTGTAATATTAGACCTTATATATTAGAGTTTATATTAGACCTTAACTTCGTATGACGAAACAATATTATTGGATATAATTTGTTTACCCATTACGCTAGCGACCGTTTGCAAGTTGTAAGTTGTGACTGATTACCAGGTAGTAGGTACATAGTGCATCTTTTCTTTGAGTTACTCATAAGTTGTAGGTATCTATATTGGCTTGCCTTTTATCGCGATTGGTTTTTTATGGAATCTTTCAGTTTTATGTCGTGCTTTTGCAGATTTATGGTGTGTTCGCATGATTTCTTTTACGTTACACACTTGTATATATAAAAATACACACCATTATTTAAAGGACAAACATTGCATATTTCATGTTGTTTATCAACGTCTATATCGCGATGTTTTTCTTCACCGTCGAGCAGGTGGTGGTGGTGTTAGTCAATTTAAGTCTAGTCACAAATAACTCCTTCAAACAGTGGACTTGTGTTTCAAAAGGCTCATTAAAAGAAAATCGTACTTTACGTTCTCTACTGACTTTGGAAATTAATTTCTCACCATAAACAGTGTAGATACTAGGGATGCATCCGATGCCGATAACGATACCGATATATCGGCGATACTCGATATATTGGCATCGGCGATATTTTTATGGCTGATTCAACGATTCTTATAAAGTTTTGCGCTTAAAAATCCATTCCCTTGCAAACGAGGCACTTGTCTTGTTTCCTTGTTTCCCCTGTATACTTTAAGCTGTAATTGTCTCAAAGAAGAAGGTATCTCTTTACCTAAGGTATCCTAATATATCGAGAGGCGTAGATCCGTTCGTTTTCTAGCGCACAAACGTCTTACAGCCAAACTTGAAAAAAATAGCGCAGAAGTACTCTAGTTTCTAAATGAGTTCTGTCGGATCTGCAAATAATTTTTCTCCGCAAAACTTAAGAATGCTTTGTTTATTGAACAAAAATCTCATCAATGTTAGTTTTAATTACTAAAACTATTAACTAATCTCTACCTTTCTACAGTTTTAAACGGTTTTATACAGTTTGTCCTGTTATTTGTTCTTTTTAAAAAAAAAAAAAAAAAAAAAAACAACCGGGCTTGTGCTTTATTTATTTTACCTTCATT
>DWHP01007531.1:0-10915 GCA_018247895.1 Parnassius honrathi
TGTAACTTACGTGGCATTCTATATAGTACGAAGTGCATTCGCTTATTTGATCGAACTCTAAACCTTGACTATATATCGACTTAGACTGTAGTTTTGTGCTAAGTGAAGTGAGACTGAAGTTCGGAGCCAGAAGTGAGGCGCCTTCTGGAGCAGTGCAGCGACGGCGGGTTCCGGCCTGCCTTGGTGACGTCGGCTAAACATTCACCACAAACCGTTCTTTAACATACACACCCACACGACCTTCACACCACGCTGACGACGCCTTGGAGTATACCCTACTTCTGAACTAGGTAAGTTCTTTTTTCTTTATTAGCCAATACATAATAATTTTCCATAAGCCATTGGGCTCTCCCTTGGTTTGTCCACCGATTTGGATTGCTATGGGCCCCAATTCAGTCGACCTTCGCCTGGGCAACTCAGGGCCGTAACCGAGGTTTTAACGCGTCTGTATCCTTCCTTGTATGAAGTTAGCTGCAGGTGTCCGTGGACCGCAGAAGCCACTTGGCATAGTTAATACCACTCTAAACCTATATCTTATCGTATCAATGCATTGGATATGAATATCTGATATTGTATCTTCATATATAGGCGTATAGAGACCCGGAGCCCCTTTTTACTGAAAATGAAGCATTCCATCTCAGTAGTAAGGGCTGACAACGCATCTGCATTTTGATTCTTAATTGAAGATAAATGTAGATTTCTATGAGCCACAGCATCCACTTACCATCAGGTGGACCGTTCGCTCGTCTGTCACCCTTATTTTATAAAAAAACGTGATTCTGTAACTTTGTATGGAAGTCAGTATTCAGTACTACTTTTATTTATATATACTGTAATATCTAAGCGCGATAACATGCATTACTTAATATCTTTGATACTCTGAAACGAGTATATCTTACAACGAAGAGTCGTAGTAGATATAATTTGTTTTACACAAATATCTCGCATTTTTCGCCTGCTCATGTTTTGTTACATAAATATCCTACGTTATTATTATTTTTTCTAATTTGATGTCAGATGTTCTGTGAAGTAAAAGTGTACTGCAAGAGTATATATTTTTCGTTATCAGTCGTCGGATATAAAGATATTGGATATTGTGGCAATATAAAGATATTGTATCTTGCCATCTTGCCCAGACAAGGATCGACTAGGTTAGGGTCCATGAATAACCAGCTCGACGAGTAACAAAGGGACGAGCCCATTGGGCTTATGGAAATTTATTATATATTGGATTCGAAACAATACAAACTTACCTAGTTCAGGAGTAGGGTAGACCTCCAGGAGCCGTCGGCGTGGTGTGAAAGTAGTGTGGGTGTATATATGAAAGAAGGTTTATAGTAAGTGCTTAGCTGACTTCACCAAGGTAGGCGGGCAACCCGCCGTCTCTGCACCGCTCCAAAGGAAGCCCTCACTTCCGAGCGCCGAACTCCAGTCTCACTTCAATTAGCACAAAACTATAGTCTAAGACCAACGCAAGACTCCTTTTAATTCACAAGGTTTAGAGTTCAATCGAATAAGCGAATTCACTTCGCACTATATTAAAATGCTATGTAAGCTACACGTCAATTTTAAAACCAGCACAAAAGTTCCTTTACTCACTACAAATTACACGAACTAATATTCTAGACTATAATACTATAGTGCTTTCGTGCGATATCAAACCGCCGCGTAGACAACTAGTTGACACAATTAACAGCGTATGAAGTTAAATTAATCACGCGATCTCATACAAACGCCTAGTCATGTATCTTAATAGACTAACACTATATCAGCCAATCGATCTAACAAAATTTAACTTCGCGGCGCGACGTAACAAGGCTCACAGGCGTGCCGTAGAGGAACTTGTAGTGAACTGGCAATCAAGACTGGCTGGCCGCGAGGTCGGCGCAAGCGATTCCCTCCGCGCGCCCTACTCTCAATCCGGTTTTCAATCGGGCGCAAACAGTAGCTATATATGTATTTGTATCGCTTACTCCTAACAGCCACTTACCATCATGATGGTAAGCGGTTATAAATTTTTGGTAAGAAACAAATTAACATATAGTCTACCTAGACTATATGGTCGTTTATCACTTCACATTTATAAAAAAAAGTACCACACGACAACATTTCGCCGATATTTAGTCGTTATAATAACAATTACTTAACAAGCCCCTTTCTTAAACAAAAGAAACAAAACCTCGGCAGGATTCGTGATTGTTTGTTGAAATTATTAACGTGCACGCCGCGGCGTCTCGGATAGTGTCGGTTTGTTTTGACAGCAGTGTCAAAGCGGCTTTTCCTCTAAAGGTTCGGAACTGAAGATAAAGAAGAATTAGAAATTAAGGCTAAGAAAGTCACTTACCTATAACATATTGAATATAAATTTGTAATCTAAATTTAAAATACGAAATTACGTTTAATTATAAATAATGTGGAAGACAAACGAGCACACAGTCCACCGGATGGTACTGGTTGATGGCTGTTGTGGCGTATAGACATCTACGTCTGGTCTCAATTAAGAATTAATATGCAGACGCGCTATCACCCATGAGGACTAAGATGGATGCCTCGTTTTCAGTAATGAAGGGTCTCCGGTTCTCAACACTTATCATTAACATTAAGCTCTTATTTTACGCTGGTACTCTGTGAGAGCATATTCCTTCCCTGGTCGAAGAGACCCTTTCGTGCCACAACCATAATATAGCTGCAACGTAGCTCTGCTACGTATAATTGTTGTTAATCGATTTTACGGCAACGGTTAACAGCAGTTTACTTATATGACTAGCGACCCGCCCCTGCTTCACTTGTGTAGAATCCGTTAATGTGGCATTATTTAGATTTAAGATGATCAAAGACCATGCACTTCATGTATTTCAAAAATATATTTAAGTATTTTGGATCAAATTTAGCCTACATCACTCATGACATTGCCTTCGTGAAGTTTCTTTAGAGTCAATACAGTCATTTCCAAGATTAGCCCAGACACACCGACGTACAAATTTCAATAATTATTATTAACGTTTAAATCTTTGCTATTTACAAACATGTGACACGCGATGGTATTGTCAATGAAAGAGTAGCAATGAGAAGTGCTGCTATTTTTAATATCTTTCTTTTATTGACCAATTGTTAAACTCATAATATATGCCGATCTTGTATTAGTTAGCAGTAACTAGTAATAAGAGGTCTACTTACACTGACGTCTTTAAAAGTCATTGGCATTATACGCAAAAAATCGAAAACAGCCAAACTGTTTAAATAGCATGCATTTCTGTACTACAGACAGATACTTCAATTTTATTTATGTGTATCTATAGATCAATAGTTTAGTAGTAGATCGGATTGTCTTCTTACATACTCGTTATTCAATCTGTCACAGCATTATTTTACGTTTTCATCAGTTACCGAGGTTATTGGCTGTCTGGAGTCCTTTAAATCAAACAAATAAAACTTGAGAATGTCAAGGTAAATATTTGGTTCTAATAATCTTTCCATCAACCTGTGTATAACGGCGTAGATTGATTTTTTTTTTATTTTTCCAAGATTGACTGATTGAGAAAGCCACAAGAGATTAAATCAACGGTTTGCATCTCTTAAAAATATTATAGACTATATTCATACTCTGAATAGTAGCAGCGTAAGAATATTTACTACCCCATGTCATCCCGTGGGCATAGTAAGAGACGACAGAGGGAAACAAACCGGGAGATTTGCCGCAGCGTTTTCCTAAAATTAAAAACGGAAAACTGCAGCTGCTAGCCCGCTAAGCGTGTCAACTTCCACAAATATAATGATGAGGAAATCTATGAGGTATTCAGCAGTGGACTTATATAGACTGTAATACATTATTTAATTGATTGTCCCGACGATTATACGTCTCACAACTGAATATAGACATTCAGTCCTCTCATTTCTGAAAAGGTTTTGGTACATGTAGACGCTGCGCTCGCATCGCGTCAGTGCACGTTGATAAACTTCAAACAGCCTCGCGATCTAATTCTCCACCGCCGAATACACACACGTAAAGTTATTGGAACCAAAAAATAGTATTTCCTTTTTTGACAAAACAAAGCACGCAAGAAACCCGGGTTTGACCCCTGCCCGGGTTTGAGTTGCTCGAATTGAGGTCGAAATCAATCAAATTGTTAACTGAAATTTTAAGTGATTGAGTTCGGCGGTGAAGGAAAATATCGTGAGGAAACCTGCATCACTGAGAAATAAAAAAATATTCACATACAGACAAGTGGAGTCCGCTAACACCCATAGGAGCAACGCGGCGGACACTTCCTTGCCCTAAAATCCTCTCAGAAGTGAAAGGAAGCCTGTGCCCAGTATTGGGACGTATATAGGTTCTAACTCTAACTTTCACTTTTATGAGAAGGACGTTATCTCCACGCAAGGGTTTTCTCCTGCATCGTGGGGGCGGTTAACATAAATAAATTTCACAGTACCAAACATACAGACCCGGAACAATTATTTGTAGGCCATACAAACACTCGTTCCGTGCGGGATTCGAAGCCGTAGCCCTCAGTGCTTCAACTCATTACTAAGCCACTGCGCTATGAAGTTGTCTATAAAATAACTACCACACATCTTACAATAAAGTAGCGTTAGAAAGTTTTGTTATAATTTAAATTTAGAATTCTTATTTACTTCATTCTCATTACTTTTCTTACAATAATAAACTTTATTTCAGCGTCCGCGATAAAAGGCAGAGAACGTATCTCGGCCATCTTAAAGTCAAGAGCTGTCTGAAATAACTTTCAGCCTTAATGTTGGATCTAGATAAGGGTAATTAATGTTTGGCCATGCGGGCCGCTTGTTCCTTGTAACCGCAACCCTATTATATTGAAAACCATTACACCCTATAAAAAGACCATTTCTGAACATAGGCCTCTCCCGTAAACTGTTTCGAGTGGGAATATTTGCCATAGTGTCCACGCTTGGCAGGCGTATTGGCAACCAATTTTTTTAGCCGTTATTAGGAACACTCTGCTGTCCATCTCCTAGTTTGTTTCCCTCTGCCGCCATGGTGACGTAAGACCAACGGGACGATATTTGGTAGTTGATATTCCTTCACCGCCACTACACGGTCGTATTAAGTAAAAAGTGAAGTAACAGGCTATATACATCCCACTTCTGGATATCCTTACATGTCTGAAACGGTTTTAAGATAGAACTAAGTTCGTGCACTGCCCCAATGCGAGTTTGTGTCTTTATATTTTTTAACTTGCCACTATAAAAATCAATGATATTCGAAAACCGGGAAGATATTGGTTTCATTCCGGTTTTTAAAAATCGAGTTTTCATCAGATCTCCACATTTTGAGATCCTAGGAAGGCGTTCAGACTATTGGATGTCTCCATGTCCGTATGTATGTTCGTGTGTGTGTGTTTGTGTGTGTGTGTGTGTGTGTGTGTGTGTGTGTGTGTGTGTGTGTGTGTGTGTGTCGTATGTATATGATAATGTTTTTTTAAATAACTTTAAAACGGATGTAACGATCAATTCCAAAATCTAATCTCAAAAACTCCTTCGATTACTGCAAATCACATCAAAATAGTTTGAAGATTTTTTTTTCAAATAACTTTGAATTTTTTTCTCGAATCGTTTTTTATGTGATAAAATAATGATTAGTACTTAAAAAAACTGCGTCGAATGCTATAAGGTTCGACAAAATCATTTGATTTATTCAATAAATATTCAATTTTGGAATAAATAAAAAACGAGGTTTTTCAAAATTATGTACGTAATATGTGAAAGTTGAAGTGCATTGCATTTGAAATTAGCGGAAAATTGCAGAGATGGCCTGTAGGATCAACAGTATTTTTTTATTAAATAAGAATGGCAATCGAGTACACAGTCCATCTCATGGTAAGTCGATACTGTTGCACATAGACACCTACATCTATCACCAATTAATAATCAAAATGCGGATGCAATATCACCCTAAAGGAGTAAGACGTAATGCCTCGTTTCCAGTAAAAAAATTGTTACAATGTTTACGTGGTAGAACCACGTGCACAGCCTTATTTTATAAAGAAATATAAGCCTAATTCTATAAAAAATGTTACATCATCTTGTAATAATTGTTTGTTCTTGTAATAATTAAATTAATATTTAAATTTGAATGTCAAAAAATGTACATATCTACGTAGTGTTCACTTTTCCGACGTCAACATAAATGTGTGTTTTTTTTATTGGATAGGATGACAAATGAGCACACAGTCCACCTGATTCTAAGTGGTTGCTGTGGCCCATATACATCTACATCTAGCCTCGATTACGAATCAAAATGCAGATGCGTTGTCACCCGTGAGGACTAAGATAGAATGCCTCGTTTCCAGTAAAAAGGGTTTCCGGTTCTCTACACTCACCATACGAAACACAGTAGCACTAAGCTGCTATTTTACGCTAATATTTTGTAAGAGCGTGGTCCACCCCGGTCGAGCCGACTCTTTCATGCTGCAGCTTTGTAAAGCTAACTGACTTTAAAAGTAGGACATGTCTTCGAAATATTTTATTTTATCACTCATGAAGGTTTCTATTGTCGACTCAAGTTAGTTCCATTTGTCATCAATCATTTAAATGAATAATTTAACGACATTACGAATCGAACGATTTATACAATCGAATGATCGTTGACACTTTTTTGGTAGAGCCATGCTACAGCTATATTAGTAGTATAGTTGTTGCTTGAATGGGTCGACTCTACCGAGGAAGGACCACACTCTCACAAAATACCAACATAAAATAGCAGTTTAACGCTACTGTATTTTGTATGGTTAGTGTAGAGAACCGGAGACCCCTTTTACTGGAAACAAGGCATTTCATCTTCGTCCTCACGGGTAACAACGCGTCTGCATTTTGATTCTTAGTCGAGTATAGATATAGATATCTGAAAGCCATAGCAACTGCTTACCATCAGGTGTACTGTGCGCTTGTCTGTCACCCTTACTCTATTTAACAAAATTCTGTTCCAACTTATATATTAGGTACTAGCTTTTACCCCGATTTCATCCGCCTAGAACTTAAAAAAATTAAATCATCAGAAATTTTTGAAAGTGATGCTAACTTGACATGCAAAAAGACTACTCTTTGAGCATGTAGTTAAACTATAGAAAAAGAACTAAACTCATTTTATTTTCTCTATTTTTTTCGAAAAATATGTCATGAAAAGAGTTATAAAAATTTAATATCTATTAATTTTGTGCAATTTAGATGAAAAAAGTGTTGACGTGAAAAAAAAATCGATTTTACAGATTACAGATTTTAAAAGACATTTTTGACAATTTGACAGATCACGTACTGGTTCATTTGTTTTTAAATATTTAGTTGGCAAAGGAATCTATACCCACAGGCTAAATTGACGTGTACATTGTTAACAAACTCCACCGCTTCGACTAATAATTCATATGTGCAGACAATACAAAAAACTGCAGTACTTTTACAATTTAACGATAATACATAAGTAAAAATTCTCCAGCGATCTAGTTACATAGCAGCTTAATGTTGCTTTGCTTCGTATGGTGAGTATGAGAACTGGAAACTCCTTTTACTGGATACGAGGCATTCCGTCTAAGTTCTTAGAGGTGACAACGCATCTGCATATTGATGCTTAATCAAGTATAAATGTATTTGAGCCTATTGCCACTTTGTGTTTTACAATTCATTGATCCGTAGGAGTATGTTTTTTACGAATTTACCGCGGATAACTCTGGACTGAATATTGGTTACGGTGGCCAGTCGCAACGGAGACTAACCAGAGATGCGCAGGACATCATTGTAGTGCCCAAGTGTATGCTCATAGATTATTAGTCATAAGGGAGCTATCCGGCAGGGCTGTTTTGTCATGTTGCAAATAAATTAAAATGGTTCACACTACATGTACGATTTAATAACGGCAGTATAACAGGAATTTAAAATCTAGTAGTCCAAAAAATTGAAACTACCTGCACATTTTCAAATATGTTTTGATGTAATCCCAATAGGATAGTTGAGTTAGGTTAATGAATAAATATCCTATAATAATACCTAAAAGAACGCTTAAAAATAATACGATAGCTGAAAAACGAACTAACAAAACTAAAAAAAGCCAACATGTGTCAAAATATAGCCGACATTAAAGTTATACACTTTCCAATTTTCTCTGTCGTCTTCTTCCCGCATTATGGAAAATCGGCAATATTAATTTACTTCGACGATAATTTTAACCACTCAGGCCCCGACACGACAGTGTATTGCACAGAACATATTATATGATATTATATACCCCAAAAGGGGTGGTGTGTTGAACCCACTTAGACCGTCAGACCTATGGTCAAGCCCAAGAGTATAGTAGGTCAGGCCAAAGACAATATTTTTTGATTAAAACTACTTTGATAAAAACTACGGATTTTATCGCGTTTAATTTTTGGGCTTAAAATTAAACGCGATAAAATCCGTAAAAGTAGTTTTAATCAATGTGTAGTATTCGCGTAAATATAAGAAATCACAATATATTTTTTTAAATGAAGATAGATATAACTTTAGTCATCACTATGGTCTTATCCAAAAATAAAAATTATCAAACATTAAAATATCGAATTATTTAAATGAAGGTCAAGTAAAGCTAGAGAAACAACGATTGCAAGACATTTTCGATAAACAAAATGTTTTGAGAAGTTATCAATTATTGTGAAGTAGCGGTGTATGAATATCCATATCATCCAGTGGGTCTCATAAGAGGCAATTAGACTTGGGGAAAAGTATTATTTTTAAATAACCGTGACCGTCATTCCGGTTACAAAAAAATCACAGTGAAAAATAATGGTGACTTAGTTATGTTGATAACGTTGGATAACTACTTGGAAAATTAGTACGACTTACAATGTGTCTTTAAATGTGCCTTTTTAAATTTAATACTAGGTTTTTTGTTATAGGAAAAGGGTGACAAGCGAGCACACCGTCCACCTGATGGGAAGTGGTTGCTGTGGTCTATAGACATCTACATCTATCCTCCGTTTGTGAATCAAAATGCAGATGCGTTATCACCCTTGAGGACTAAGTTGGAATGCCTCTTTTCCAGTAAAAAGGGTCTTCGGTTCTCTACACTCACCATACGAAATACAGCAGTATTAAGCTGCTATTTGACGCTGGTATTATGTGAGAGCGTGGTCCTTCCCCGGTCGAGCCGACCCACTCGTGCTACAACTATATAGTTAATATAGCTGCAGCGTGGCTCTACCACCACCTTTAGCTAAATTGTAAACAACATTACAAAAAAAACTGGAAAACTAAACTTATAACAGCCCTACTCCCAACGGTTTAGTGCCAAAACACTGGCCCCGTTTTCTCGATGAAAAAGAGCCAGTTCTCTTGTAGCTTTAGATTTAAATTATTATTTATGATCCGATGTATACCGAATGAAGTTACATTATCTTGAAGTTCTCCAGTACATATACTTGGTTTTGAATCATTTTCATTAATTATAGGATCCCAAGCAGAAAGTATACCAAGTATACGAAGTACGCCAAGAACATCGCTGCAAAGCTGTACCCGGGACCACAAGATCAGCAGGTACACTTACGGTACGTTTGCACAAAGAAACATCCAACACGTAATTTTTTTAAACAAATCGCATAAAATAAATAACACAATATGTTTTGTTGATGGTGGCGTTCGCACTCACAAAAATAGTGTAAAATTTTCAACAGATATTCAAACTTATCCTTCAACATGGCAATATTTCTATAAATTTATTTTCAAACATTTTGTTTCGGTAGTTATAAAGATATAATAGAGTTAAAATATGTAATGTACAATAAACTGTCAAACATATTTCACTACAACATGTTCTATATCTATGCAAACGCTTCTGGATACATTGACAGAAAACAGTGTTTAAAACATGTTTTCTGTGAAAATCGCGTCAGTACAAACTCACGGTTACGACTACTTGACGACTATACGCTTTTACAACAAAGCCGTAGAAAGTATTCAATGTCTCTCTATTATAGGTACTGGGAATTAAGCGTAAGCTTCGAAGCAATATTTAAATATAGGTTTTGTAAGTAATTGTATAAACTGTGTTTTTAATGTATAATTTTACTTGGAAAAAAAGAAATGTCCCGCTGGATTTCCTGCCTGATGCTTTTCAGAGATTTTTTCCGAATCAGCGGTAAAGAAAAAAAATTTATTAGTATTATTTGTAATATATGTATATACATGATCACGATGGATGGCCCTCAACTAATTTCAAACTTGTAATAAAGAAGGTGATACAGTTGTCAGTTGTCACCCTGGGAACTAAGATGAAATACCTCACAGCCTGTAATTATAATGACTCTCCTGTTCAAACAGGATCATAGCGATGGATGCACTGATGGCCAGCGACTGAAACAAGTAAAAGGGTTAGCAACCCAGGCGGACTCTTATCAAGAAAAGGTGCGTTTACCACCTAAATTAACTGATTTAAAAATCCGACTTTCGTAGACAGTTTATATTATTTTGTCCCTGACATAAAAGATATACATGCTACAAAATCCGTAAAAAGATAAACATACATTTTTCATTTGGAGATGATTTCATAGATAATCACAAAGCAGCAAGCAGAGTACTTGCATCAAACAATAAATCATACAGCGGGAACAGAATCAAATCATCCTCGTTGACATAACGTAATAAGAGTAACAGCTGTAATAAATCTTGACATACTATCTTACAAAGCACGTGAGAATATGACATATTACTTTACAATAACGACGAATTTAGTTTGTCATGTAAACGTGAAAATTATGGCGCCCGATTTACCTCGGAAGCCCGGAGAAGCCGCAACAAAAGACTAATAATTAGTACTATTTATTTTTATCGAGAAGCCATGGTAGCTCAGATGGTTAACACTCGCTGTAAATATAACAGAACGCGAGTAACCCGGGTTCGATCCCCGCCGGCACCA
>DWHP01007532.1:0-10915 GCA_018247895.1 Parnassius honrathi
CGGATCTGAGACGTGGTCCTTCACTGCTGGCCGTATGAGGACGCTCAAGGTCGCTCAGCGAGCTATGGAGAGGTCTACGCTCGGAGTTTCTCTGCGTGATAGACTCAGAAATGAGCATATCCGCAGTAAAACTAGACTGACCGACATAGCCTAGTGGATTAGTAAGCTGAAGTGGCAATGGGCCGGCCATATAGCTCGAAGAACGGATAACCGATGGGGAAGAAAGGTTTTCGAGTGGCAGCCTCGTACCGGTAGGCGTAGTGTAGGGCGATCCCCACTAGATGGAGTGACGACCTGGTAAGACATGCAGGAAGTCGATGGATGCAAGCAGCTCAGGACCCTTGTGGCATTACTTTGGGGAGGCCTATGTTCAGCAGTGGACTTGTGAAGGGCTGTAATGATGATGATGATGATGATTCTGTGAGAGCGTGGTCCCTCCTCGGTCAAGCCGACCCATTAGTGCCACAACTACTAATATAACTGCAGCACAACTTCTAATATAAGTGAAGGGCTTTAATGAATTAATGATTGAAAAAGGGAGGGAGGGTTACTCCAAAGTGTGCTGCGAATATGAGGTGGCTACATTCCTTATGACGTACGCGTGGCCCATTGGTTGGAGTACCTCGCTATTAAGCAGTGGATCTTGGTCTGAAATCCCAACCGTATCCAAAATCATACAAAAATACCAAAACAATTAAGTTGAGACGAGCGAGTGTGTTTATGCGTACACATAATGGCAAGTTGACAGCTTTCGAAAGTTGCATTTTTGAAGAGCAGCCACGAGAATATTATTTTCATATTTTCGGTACATAAGTTACACTTACCCAACCCTGGTATTAAGTATGACTGGTAGGGTAGCATCTAAACAATTTGAGCCAGCGGGACAATGCTCCCGCATTGGACAATGGACGAAGCCCAAGTGTTGAAACAGCATCAATTTTCTATCTTGCTCCATGCGATCAAGCATCTTATACCTACAATAAACAAACAGATATTATCATAAATGTAAGAACGGAACGTAAGAGGTAGGATAGAGAGGGAACATTTGTGTAAGCGAGTAGCAAGAGAGAATATGTGTTGGAAGAGGCGGACGGAATATTACATTACGCTGAACGGTGTAAAACGGAGAAAGCAAATAATAAAAAGAAGAGTTTTATAGAGTGTTATAAAGTTTTATTTCGTACCCAGACCCACATAGAAATATCGTAGTGTCGCGACGACCAGTTGCGTGCTATATCGCTTTTACACAAGAACGTTCTTGAAGCTTGACAACCCATTAGAAATTACAACAATGTATGGTGTTATCAGTTTTTACATCTAAATAATAAGGTATATGTCCCTGTCAAGTTAATAAAATGTGTAGGCGTAAGAAAAGACAATGATATAACTTATTGATGCAAACACGATGCAACCGTATGCCTACGTACATAAAGCGTTTTCTCCTTTGGACATATTGTTATCGTTATGTAATCGCGAGTGTTCTAGTACATTCTCATTGAAAGAGTGGAATAAGAAATAAAAAAATACAAAAACTTTATTTTGACATGAATGACTTGGATTGACCTAGAATGTTCCGCACGGATTTATTTCGGGAACGCGAACGTGAACTCTATTTAGGGAAGCGACTACGATCAATCGATCTACGCCATCTGCGATTAACAAGTCAGAGATTAACTAGTCCCACGTACGCAACGTATTCTGCCACCTGGACTCTTTATTTTATATGAAAAATTATGCATTAGAAACACACTTGTCGTATGCAACGCAATTACAAGCTCTTAGCGTTCGTAGCAGGATCGGCGTTGGAAGTTGGAGGGGATGTTCGTACGTAACCCACGAGTACAACTAACGTACGTGTTCCTAGAACCTATGCGTAGCACTTTATAAACATCTATAGCGATAGACAAAAGGCGCGCACGGTGCATTTTCATTCAAAATCTTTTAAGTACAGTTAAGCAAGAGACTGAGCCTTATCTACATATTGATCATTTTTATACCATATAACAATAAGCACACAAATAAATTCTCTATGAAAGATAGAGAAAAAAAATACAAAGATCTTACCTAAAATCATCTTGTAGTACATCAGTAATTTCCTTGATATCTTCTTGGGTTATTGTACCCGTTGGAGATATACTTTTGAAGTGATAGAACAAGTCTGCATGTTCTAGCAGGAGTTCCTGAAAACAGACATCTAAATAAGTACAATTTCAGTAATATGCAATTTTAACAATCATGCATTTTCTTTCTTTGCATACTTTATTAGTATACGTCACAAAATAATCAAATCATAACTTTTTATTTTCTTTAAAAAAAACGTACCTGTATGTACGTACACTAGGATTTTCTCCCGTATCGTGGGGGTAGTTTACAATATGTTTGTAAACTACCCCCACGACGAACTTCACAAGGACAAACATCCAGACCCGGAACAATTACTTGTAGGCCATACAAATACTTGTTCCGTGCGGGGTTCGAACCCGCGGCTCTTAGCGCTGGAACTCATTGCTAAGCCACTGCGCCACGAAGCCGTCAAATTTACAATGGCATACAGTGCCCAG
Source organism: Parnassius honrathi (assembly GCA_018247895.1). Taxonomy (NCBI): domain Eukaryota; kingdom Metazoa; phylum Arthropoda; class Insecta; order Lepidoptera; family Papilionidae; genus Parnassius; species Parnassius honrathi. The sequence goes on from DWHP01007532.1 coordinate 2,562, forward strand.
TTTTAAAAAGCATCTCTTTTCCTCCCCCAATTGTATCCACTATCGCTGCTACACCTAAACCAAATACCTCTCAACACCCCTCTGACATCTACTTCATAAAAGGAAACACACGCCATTTGTGCTAATACGACAAGGGAGTGACCCTTATACGGTGACGGTGTTAGAGGAGGTAGTTACCATCCCAGAGTGGATAATAATAGTCTACGCTGACGGCTGACTTACCCTGGCAGCAGTGAGGTGGCTGTCGGTCGACTTATACCTATCCACACCCTTGAATATTATACTCTATTCGATTAAATATCAGGAAACCATTTTTTATATAGCAAAAGCGAGCACGCAGTCCACCTGATGGTAAGTGTACGCTGTGGCCCATAGACACCTACATTTATCACAGAATCAAAATGCAGATACGTTGACACCCCTGAGGACTGAGATGGAATGCCTTTTTTCAGTTAAAAGGGTCTCCGGTTCTCTACACTCACCATACGACACTCACAGCAGCTTTAAGCTGCCTACTTTACGCTGAAATTCCGTGAGAGCCTGGTCCTGCCCCGGTCGAACTGACCCATTCGTGATACAACTAATATAGTTGCAGAGTAGCTCTATCACGTAAAATAAACCACATATAATAGCTTAAGTGAAAGTAGTATAATGAAATAATATATTTCATATTCAAGATAAATTACAATAATACTTATGGAAAGTTATTTATGTTATGTATTGTAAAAACAATCGGTTCAAAAAACTTCTTCGTCAATTACTTCTGCGCGCGGTTAATTAACTTTTTAATCTCTAATTTTTAATATACTGGTGACTTTTTTTACCGTCTGAAAAAAAAGAGAACGGAATAGAAACCTGTGGCAGTGATATTATACAAGAATAAAAGCAAAAATCTTGATTTAAACGTTTGAAAATATTTTTTGAACAGTTACTTTGCCCTTTGCCCTTGAAGTATGTGACCCTGCGAAGTGACAAGTTCAAAGATGCCTATTATTTATTGTTTTATAGCCGTTCGTAAAGTAGGGTAGATATGATTTGAGTTTCGACAGATTTTAATTAATTAATTTATTAAATTCAAAATAATTGTTTTGATTTTTTTTGAATATCTGTACCATAGGCTCCTACTACGTTCACATGTTACACCCTATTTTTTCCAGACGGTAAAAAAGGTCATCCGGTATAGGTATAAAAGAAATCATCACCACTTCTCATCCCGTGTTTGATGTAAGAAACGAATTGAAGAAAGACCGAATGTCTAGTGATTTTCGATACATTCCGATACTACCTGCCACCTCGCATTTTCATTGAACGTTAATTTTCCAAACTGGCGACCAGACGCAGCATCACAAGTGCCAGCTGCCTAATGTTGTGATGGCCAATCCATCTGCTTTAAGATATTTATTCATAAGAGTAAACAACAAACGAGCACATAGTTCACCTTAGATAGATGCATGCTGTGGCTCAAAGACATCTTTATTTATCCTCTATTAAGAATCAAAATGCATTTGCGTTGTCATCCCAGAGGATCAAGATATAATGGCTCAATATGAAGAACAAGGCTCTCTGGTTCACATCAATCACAAAAAGCAGCAGCACTATGCTGTTATTTCACGCTGGCGATCTGCGCGAGCGTAGCCCTTCCCCGGCCGAGTCGATTCATTCATGCTCCAGCCATAATACGCTGGAGTGGGTCTACCGCGTAAACGTATAATAATTTTGACTTCTAGGTACCTATATCCGGTAATTTCGCTGTAGATTTCCAGTATAACACTTTATCATATTATGAAACAAATGTTCCAAGTAACATTAACACACATAAACACAACATAAACTTGATCGAACATAAATTTCTTCCCAATTCCACTCACCAGTTTACCTACAAAATGGGCCCGTTCAAAACGAAAGTAATTCATTTATCTTCCTTATTCGCTTGTTTTGCTTCAGCGCTACTTTTTCAGTACCGCTATCAATAAATCACGCACCTTGCTGCTTTACTTAAGGTTGTTTAGGCACTTAGATTACCTCATGCTTTTATCCCAAGGGCCATTACTTGCTTTTTATAGGTCTATTACAATTATACGTTAAAGATTTTGGCAACTGATTATTGTAGTCTTGAAAACAATTAGTAAACCGCTGAACTACATTGGAATAAGATTTGATTTGTTAGTAATTGTGCCCCTGATAGATATTTTTCAATATTTCAAGAAAAAATCGTAATAATACGATTGTAACATAAAGTTAATAACAATTTATAAAAAAATTATTTCGTCAAATGAATTTTCAAATCGATATTTTGAACACAAGAATATTAGAACGAAACTGTAGTAAATACTTATACTTATACTACACTATGGAGTGTAGAAGTAAGGAGTACCAACTCTCAGAGTAGAATAGTTGAAAAAGTGGCCATCTGTAAGCTGTAAATAACTGTTCAAAAACTCTCTACAACAGCGCTGGAGTAGCTACTGGGATGAAATGAACTTAGCAATTGTCGACGGTTTGAAGTGTGCTGCTAAGCTGCTCAGTAGCTCTAAAATAATTTTATTTAGTAAATATAACCTCGAAAAAGTCGTCTATTCCACCAATATTTTTCGGCGCGTTCTGTAAAATTTACCACATAGCTATAGTGGCGCTACCCTTATTTAACGGTTTTCTATGGACACTTTTTAAAACATAGTCTGTACTCCTTACTTCTACACTCCATACTATGAACGAAATGTTATGTCAATTTGACAGTACAATTCTTATCAAACGTGCCAAGCGTGAATATTATTTTAATACAAAATGCTTATCCTGCCATCTGTCGAAGGCTATAAGATCATCCATTACCCAAACCGAACTCTCGCGACACTCGCAGCATGAAACAGAACAATTGTTTGTTTTTTAAGTTTAAAATGTCATGGAAATATGGCTCTTTTTCCTATTGTTATGAATGTAAAAACAAAAATATCTATTATAAACATTTAAATTTTAAAATAAATGACTAATTACTTAATAGTTCGAAATCTGACTCACTTCATGTGCATTCTAAAACACCAATCCTCTTGCACCGGATTCTTTCTTACATTTTCAGTGAATCACGCACAATAATGCTGGCTTATTAATATATATTACACAATCAAACAACGACCGCACACAATCACGGTACAGGAACACGTGTCAAATGATATCAAACCGGCACCTGGCGCACCTACTCCCTTATCGTTACGTAGTGTATGTATAAAAGATAAATTAGAAGAAAGTAATATTATTAAAAAAATATTTTTTCACTTTTAAAATCATTAAAAATAGAAACTGTAAGTTAACAATATGACAAAAATAAACAAACTAATGTCGCCACGTTTGAAAAAGTGCTACTAGTATGATATCACTATAAAATAGAATCGTAATTTATATTTCATAGATATTTAAATATACATTATGACTTTCGATCACACATATTATTAATATTTTTAATAATAACTTTTTTTATTATACTTATATGCGTCTTAAGCTAAAAATAAGTGTACGTGCAAACACAGAAGCACGTAATCCAGTGATGTGAGGTAAAGGATTATTCAACATTCGAGTAAACTATAAAACTAGTTTAAATTGAATTGAATTTCTAATAATATACCACTTTCAATAACAAAATAACAAAAATGAACATCAAATTGTTTGAATGATTTAAGGGACATTTTATTATAAGTATATCTTTTTTTTTTCTACTTAAACACTTCACTATTTAAGGTCAACAATACTTGTAAACGCGGTCCACAGCATTTTCATTAAAATGTTCATAATCATTCGAATTATTCAGATGAATGGATCAACCGAATGATCTGATTAATACTATTCATGATCTGACATCTCTAACTCGTTACAATTAAGCCTAAACCACTCTTAAATAACAGATTATTACTCGTACAACCTTATGCGATAAGACTGAAGGTGGGCATCGGAGATAAAATCGATATATACAGGTAAGGTTAGATTTATCACTTTACATTGTTTGAGGCGCCCATTGATAGTAGACTTACCGTCAGGTGGCAAAAATGGCCTTGACTAACAAATTTTAATGTGACGAAAACCTATTTTCTATAGAATTAGCAATTTTGAAACAAATTTTTTTTAAAAATCTGACGCTATCAAAACTACCCAAAAAGAAGGCTAAATACGGATACAAAAGAATTTTATGTACATATTTTCATTCAGTTAAATATTAGCTTTGTAGTTAGTAAAATAGTAGCTTAATGCTGCTGTGTTTCGTGTGGTGAGTGTAGAGAACCGGAGACCCTTTTTAATGGAATCGAGGCATTCCATCTTAGTCCTCAGGGGTGACAACGCATCTGCATTTTGGTTCGTAATCAAGGATAGATGTAGATCTCTATGGGCCACCGCAACCACTTACCATCAGGTGGACTAAGTGCTAGTTAGTCACCCTATCCTATAGAAAAAATAGTTATGCCGTGTAGCGGTGGCGAAAAACATTCATATCATCTCCATATCATCCTTTGAGTGTCCTAAGAGGTGACAGAGTGTCACCGAAGCAGGAGGTGGGCATCGGTATCTTCCTGATCACACCTCAAAATAATAAAAGAACTGCAGTTTCCAATCGGTGTACCGAGTGTGACACTTTTACTAAATCCTGCCATTGAAGCAATCTACGACTTGATGGACTGTAATGACTGAAAAAACGTTTAAGGAACAAGAACAATGAATGAATTTTTATACATTTTAATTTATAATAGTATATGTAATTATGATATTTTTCTACACGACGTACCAATTTGGTCATATAGAAAAATATGAACTAGCAAAGAGTGACAAAGCAAATTTATATTGCAGATGTGAATGGCGGAGTCGGGAAGGGATGCCCTAGACGAAGATTTATCGACCAAATTAGCGATATATTGAAAATGGGCCACGTTAGGAGTACCGTTAATCGACGAGCGTGTATGCGTAGATATATGGATGTAAAAGAGGCGAGAGAGGTGTGTCAGGATCGTGCCAAATAGAAGTCCGAAGTCTCTGTCTACCCCTCTGGGTGACAGTAGTGAGTGTTCATGTTATGTGATATGTATAATATTTTTAAAAATTACTTTCCAATATTCTGCCATAAGTTCACGCTGACCGAAATGAAAATACACATTTTTAAAATGTTATATGAAGCCGAACATTTCAAAAAGCTTAATTTAGTTTTTATCACATCAAATTGCGATGTAAAATTTCAGTTCGATGAGAAAATTTAATTCGTTCAGGATTAAAAGGCGCAATGAAAGGTCAAATTTTTGTGAACAGTCGCAAAACTTTTAATGGATATTTCACGATACCCAAGCGTAATAGCATTGCTATCATAAAACAACTGGCTGGAAAACATTAAAAAAGAACGTTAATAAACAGCGTATAGACAAATACCGCGGTATTCAGCCAGAAATACGTCAGCAGCGGTTAAACGTAGCATTATGTAACAAGAGTTGTTTTCCGAGTGATTTGACTCCTCTGAAACAATAACAACTCGACCGTATCTACAGCAAACTGAACAGGGTATAAAGTGTATCCTCAAATAACCTTAAGTGTGGTCGAAACACTTATAAAAATAACAAATTGTTTTTTTTTACAACTTGCATTTTACTTCGCAATGTTGTCAAACAATTACGCAAAGATACTATTTTGAATATACATAATATAATATAAAAATGATGAAGTAAAGTAAAGTTATAGCCTATATACGTCCCACTGCAGGGCACAGGCCTCCCCTCATTTCTGAGAGGGTTTTAGGGCAAGGAAGTGTACGCCGCGCAATGCGTGTTGCCGAACTTCACGATGTTTTCCTTCACCACCGAGCACGTAGTAAATCAACACTTAAAATAGCAATTAACAATTTCATTGATGCCGGCGGGGATCGAGCCCGGCTTACTCGCGTTCTGTTATATTTACAGCGAGTGTTAACCATCTGAGCTGCCACGGCTCTTTATAGTAACAAAAAGTTATTACTACTTAAATAGATAATAGTGAGATATATCGAAAATTATAAAACTAAGGATGCTTCTAAGTTTGATTTCTAATCTAAAAAGCTTTTAATTTTCTTATAACATACTTAGAGGGGGCAAACGAGCATGCGGCTCACCTGATGGTAAGTGACTACCGCCGCCCATGAACAACCGCAACACCAGGGGAGTCGCAGATGCGTTGCCACGTCAGAATATGATATTACAGAATAACATAAATTATATTACAGGATAACGTTTAGTGCTATTCATTCCATAAAAAAAATTTACTTTTTATTATACCTAAACATATATTATGTATATGTTTATAAAACAAATTATCTATTCGGGCCTCTAAGCAGACTATTATGCAAACGTTAGTTATGATAACTGCTAGAAAATGGTATCAAAATCTAGGCAGCTTTTATTAACATTTCTGTTCAACGTAAACTGACGAAGGTTTCTTCGGAATGTGAAAACGGACAAGGCATGTTAAAACCCACCTTTTTGTGTTCTTTATTTGAAATAAGGCATTTGCCTACACGTTGTATTTGTTATTGTTGTGTTGTTTTTTCCTTGTCCTCTTTTCGCTAATAGCAACTCTATAAATATTTCCGAGAAATAACTTAGTTAACAGTTTCTCTAACCGCTAAATATACACAAAAGTTAAACGATCAAAACGTTCATGTATGATTTAAGGAACAACGAAGGAGCTATAATTGCTCTACTTAAAAGAGCTAAAATTAATCAATCTTTTCTAAGACCCTATACGATACAAATATTGTAATAGTTATGTATGTGGCACCATATTAGATTCTTTATAGCAATTTATTCTTGTTTCAAGCACCCTGATATTAGTAAACATCAAATAAAAATTAAATTTCAAAATTTTATCATCTCACTGTCATTTCAAATACAATATTTTCAACTACGCAATATATTTACCACAGCTCCCTTTATTTAACTATATACAATATCGATAACATGATGCCAATTTACTGAGTCGTCAAGTCGTGACAATAAGAGCTTTTTAGATCTAGATGTATAACGATTCTAACAATACCTCGTGTCTTAAATACTAGAGAGACTACTTCGCAATCAAATCAGCGTTGCGTCGAATATTATCTTTGTAGGCAATTTACACACCCACATAGAAACTTAACATATTATAGTCTCTAATGAATTCTGCACAGATAAGAAATTTTCTGTTAGTGTTATAATTTGAAAAGTTTAAAAACTTAGTAAAAGATAGAAGAAAATTGTGAATCACTAAAAATTTTTCCAGAGTCAACCAAATTATTCGTATTTCATCGAATTCTAAATTCGAATAATAAAATCGTTTTCAAGAACCATATCACATCGTGGCATAAAATATGAAATCTACTTAGCACGATGTATCACAAAGAAAATATCCAACATGTTTTTGCATGCGAAACGTACATTAGTAAAACCTTTTAGGTAACCTTATGTTAACTTCGAGTTAATTCCAATGTGAATTTAACATGAGCTATATGGCTCGTTTTCATAAGTAGAATCGTTTGTGTTGTAGTTCATTTAGTAGTTGGTACAAAAAATCGATTTACAGACAAAGAAGGAATCATTATATTTATGATGATTTTTTTTCATAGATCGTAACCCTATAATAAAAATAAATATAGAACATGTACTTTCAGCTAAACAAAAGAAATAAATAGTAACATTTATCATAAAATAGTGTTTTAAGCCACAGTAATTCAATTAGGGTGTCATTAGCGAATTGAATGTGAATTTGTATTTTGGGTAAACGCAGGTGTTGCGGTCGTGTCATCAATTATCGTTATTTGTGGATGAAGAAATATTTGTTCATGACAACGTTTATGCAATAACATTTATCTGAATGCTAATTGTAATCAAAACTTTTTCGGAGTAAATTTTACTATTTAATTTAATCAAGTGTCAATATTATGATTAACCGAATAACTCACCAATCATGCGCTAGCTGTGGCCGTCGACGAGCCTGCACGCAGCAAGGTGGCTCTTGAGGTTCGCAAGGTAACTGCAACGCTGGCGGCGGCTGTGGCGGCGGCGTACAAGCTAGCCGGCGAGCTGCCGCCGCTCCAACGTACTCCACGTAACGCGTCGGAGGCGGCGAGCTGACTATATCTTCGCGACATGCCGGGCCGCAGCACTTGCGCGGTGCTGGTGGTGGCCGGCACGCCAGTCCACAGTACACTGGCGGAGGCGGTCGCAGTGGAGCTGGCGGACGCGGCACATATCGCTCCACGGGCACGTGCGCCGCTGGAGGCACGTATCTCGGCAACCGAGCGCGCTCCGCTTCCGCGCTGCGGCGGACCCGCCGCGGAGACGCCGAGAAGCGGTCCGGCAGCGGCGCGAGCGGCGGTGGGC
>DWHP01007533.1:0-10914 GCA_018247895.1 Parnassius honrathi
ATAATTTAAAGAAATTAATATATAACTATAATATTAAGAAACATTTTAATATTTATATCAAACAGTACAAACGTTCACACATTTTCGTGCTATAAATGTAGAAGGCGTTTAGCATACAAATAGACTGAATCAATTTATATTGCTCGTAGTAGTGGTCGTTTATAAGCCACATATTGTTAACAAAATATAATGTATGTATCTATTAGGTCGACAACCCACAACTCACAACATAAACTAAACAAAATTATGTATTCTAAGTTACACATTGACCTCAACAAAACATAGAGACTAGAATAAAATACATTAAAATACGCCAAGCTTAATTTTTCGAAGAGTTTTAAATGATTGTCGTAGTTGGATTGTGTAGGCACTTTATTTTATAAAGATTATGGAAACTAAATATTGTTCTAACATCTGCATATTCTGCAAATATTTAAAAACATGTAGCAGAGAACGTACTCTCATTGAGACAAAAATTCATGCGAGTATATTGTGATTTACCCCGTCTCTCTCAGAGACAAGGGCCATCATGCAAACTACAACTCCACTGCTGAACATAGGCCACCCCTTACGAATGCTCAAAGCACGTTCCTGAGCCACCTGCATCCATCGGCTTTCTGCATGTCTTGACAGGTCGTCACTCCACCTAGTGTAGGCCGCCCTACACTTCGCCTACCTGTACGGGGCTGTCACTCGTGCTGCCACTTCAACTTACCGATCCGTTGGGTTACGTCGGTTACTCAGGTTCTACTGCAGATATCCTCATTTCTAAGTTTATCAAGCACAAAAATCGAGCATAGCCATCTATATAGCTCGCTTTCTAGAAGATAGAGCTTCTTTCCTGTCTAGGAAATCATCTGGGCTTACATATTATAATATATAAATAGCTGGTAAATAATACAGTCCGGGAGACATTTCATCCTATTCAATAGAGGAGATACGCAATCTTTGCTTATCTTTGATAGCAAGTCCATATGTTACTTACAGTACCTACGCAATAATAACTAGATTTTTAGTTCGTTTGTCACTTTTTTTATAGAAGAGGTGGCAAACAAGCGTACGGTTCACCTGATGTTAAGTGACTACCGCAGCCCAAGACCAACCGCAAGACCAGGGGAATTGCAGGTGCGTTGCCGGCCCTTTAGAAAGGAGTAAGCGCTTTTCTTGAAGGTCCCCAGGTCGTATCAGTCCGCAAAAATTATTCCACAGAGATTTCGTACGCGGAAGAAAACTGCTAGTGAAACGTACAGTGGTGGACCACCAAGCATCCAGATGGTGTGGATGGTATCGGAAGGTTTGCCGCGTAGTGCGTTCACGAAATTTGGCGGCTGGGATTAATCCAAACAATTGCAATATATCATTGATACGCAGAAGAAACAGCGTTGGTAATAGCACGCAGCCTTGTGGAACACCAGCATTAATAGGCTTGTAATCGGAGTTTGCACCGTCTACAACGACTTTGATTCTCCGATCTGCAAGAAAGCTGGTGACCCAATTGCACAATTTCTCGGGAAGCCCATAGGATGGGAGCTTCGAAAGAAGCGCTTTGTGCCAAACCCGATCGAAGGCCTTCGCAATGTCCAAACTAACGGCCAATGCCTCCCCCTTGGACTCTACTGCCGCCGCCCATCTATGAGTCAGATAGACCAGAAGATCACCAGCTGATCGACCACGACAAAAACCGATTGACGATCAGTAATCAGCTGGTGATTCTCAAGGTACCTCATGAGCTGGCAGTTTACAATAGACTCCATCATTTAGAAGGAAGTGATGGCGATAGGCCTGTAGTTGGACGGGTCTGATATCCGTCCGCATCAGCGAAGGGTTCGTATCAGAGAGGACAGCAGCAAGTCCAACAGGAAAGGTGTATGATCCTTCACATCTGGAATCCGCGTAGATGAAGTAACCAGCTGTGTCGGACCGTATGCCAAGGCAAAATCATGAACAGATCTCCCCGCATGATCGGTTAAACGTGAACCAAGCCATTCGGCGTGGTGGGTGTTAAAATCGCCGAGGATCACGATCTCTGCGGAGGGGATCCGCTGTAGCAATGAATCTGTAACCATTTGGACGTGGTCGAAGAGTCGGTCTGTTTCGGCATTACCGCTATGGGACCTGTAGACGCGCGGATGGTCGTCGCTGTCTACGCATAGCCAAAGGATGGACAGATCCGAACCTTCAAGACTGACGTACCTCCTCTCTGACGTATACGCAAACTCCAGCCCGAGGCACAAAGAAGTGTTCCAGTTTGTACCCCGAGTAAGAGAGATACGAAGCTTCAGCCGGAGAAGACACCTGTATCTCGGTTAGAAAGAGCAAGGCTGGCTTCGCCGTTTCCAGATGGTAGTGGAAGGCATTAAGGTTTGAATGAAGTCCCCTGATATTGGCAGGGGTCACCTTTGACTTCGCCCCGAGCGGTTGTCTTGTTATCTTGAGCGGAATTTTGCCCCCCCCCCCCCGATTACGCGGGGCAGCCTGAGCACCTACGCTCAGGAATGGAGTAACTTGGTCGTGGATGCTCAGCGAGGGATTCTCCAGGGGTGGTGGTACCCTCCTGGGGTAGATCTTTACTTGATTCCGCTACCATGTTAAGGGGCGAGACTATAGAAGAGGGCTACGCGGGCTCCGCCCACTCCCCGTTCTATTATGTATGTATATTTTATAGTATTCTATGTGCGCGACCCATACGTGCAACAGCAAAGCTGCCGCGTGCACTGCTCGCTGTAAAGTACACATTAGTACATATATCAAACTTAAAGTTGGGTTGATAAAAACAAATGCAAAATAGGTTTAAGTAGTACCTTGAATTTTTTATAGATGAAGGGTCACAAATGAGCTTACATTCCACCTGATGATAAGTGAATACGACCAATAGTCACTGACAATTTTCCTCGGTTAAGAATCGGGATGCATATTATGCGTTATCATGTAACCAATTAATAGGGTCTCCAGTTCTTGTTACCCCCAGAAGCATTATGCCGCTGTTTGAGTCTGGTATTTCATGTGGACGTGATCCTTCTCTAACCAAGCCAAAACATTCGTGCTATAGACATAATATGCTGGATAGTGATTCTACCGGGTACCGATTGATCTTAATTTACGAAATATTATGTAAGTCGAACGCGTCCTTATGAAACACGCCCCACTAGACGCTTTTCATTCGAGCCCTTGCTTTGGCTAAGAATTTATCTGCGGCGCTGTTTACCGTACGTTAACAAATTTCACCTAAATATACCAAAAGGATATCTCAAAATCTATGACCATTCGTTTTATTTATGGTCGTTGAAAAATATTGTTTTACAGAGGACTTTAAACAGCAACTTTGAATAGAATTTGCGGAATCAAAACACGACCACGTGCTCTTAATGAATAAGGTTTTTACTTGCAAGGGTTTATCGTTGCATAATTTATAAATATTAAGATGTCACAATAAAATTATAGAGCAACCTCCTTTTAAAAGCAGTTTGTGCAGAGGGACTCCAGAAGGTTGCAGAGAATTCAAAAATTTCGTTGGTTATAGACATTTGGTAGACTAATTCCACTAACTTGGAACTCCGTCATATGACAGAATTTTCAAAAAATGATCTCGAGCATATAACTTAGAATATATAATACGCCGTTTGTGCGAAATAGCAATCTAAAAATAGTCAAAATATAGCTTTATCGCTTCCTTCATTTATATTCGTAGTGTAATAAAGCTACAGTCTTTTATACGACAGTGACAGACAAATCTTTTAAACCGTTTCCGAGAAACCACTCACATCGTGATAAATAATATAATTATAGGATAAGGTAGACGTTATTTGTATCGAGTATCTTAAAGCATTTGCTGAAAGATTGTTCTTATAGAAGTAAGGGTGAAAAATCAGCACACAAATAACCTGACTTTAAAAAGTCAATATTACGATCTGGGCCATAATATTGACTTTGTTCGCGTTGTCACCCCTGAGTTGGTACTAAGACGAGACAATACTCACTCGATCAAAAAAAGAAAATAGTATTCACTATTCAATTATTTTCGTTCACCATACAAAATATAATCACCACCGTACATATCGTGCTAACTTACGCTATTGCAATCACTTATCGTGTGCGATCATTATGTTTCTCCGATCTTACGATGCATTTAAACTGTAGCCGTTATACACTGCTTTGTGGCTCTACCACGTAAAAAAATTATACCCAACGATGGACAACTTGTGCATTTTTGCCCGACACCTCAAAAAGAGAGTAATGTTTTTCGACGTCGTGTATGTGCGGCGGCGCTTCGGTGAAACGCACCAAAGCCTAAATCGCGCTATCAAAGTTCCAAAGTACATCGCTATATATAGAACAGCTCTGACATAGCATATGGAGCGTGTGGGCCGCTCCCCGGGCCGATCACCTTGCCCGTCGAAAGATGTCCTTCACGGCCAAATATTATACATACTAAAAATAACGCTAGTGTGTATATATATATACTAGCTTGCCAGGCAGACGTTGTTCTGCCCTTTCCGACGACCCTTTGTCATGTCCTAATAAAAATCCTTAAATTTCCAAAAAAAATTGTGGCTCACTCAAGGGCAAAAAACTATCCCATCTCTCAAGTTGGACCAAACTGCATGGTGTGCAAATTCGATTAAAATCGGTTAAGTAGTTTAGGAATCCATCACGGACAAACAACGTGACACGTAATTTATATATATTAAGATATATATGCACAAGTTGGTTTATTTTAGAAAAAGAATTAGGGTTTAAATTAAAACCCATGAAATCCAATACTAATAAATATCAAGCGGACAAAGTCTCAAAGAACAGCTAGTGTTACATAAATTGAGCAAAGATAAAATGCAAGACCCATAATAATTTGCAGCACATAACAATTATAATATGCAGGCCATACACAACACTTTTTCTGTGCGAGAATCAAACACTTATTAAACACGACATACACGGTCAGTTAAACTGATCTGTTAAACTGACTTACATCCTAAAACTGACCTTGAGCGTGAAATTTGAAGCTGAAATTTTTAACTGACGGCAACCCATGGGTATACATTATACAGGCTGTCCAGTAGGAAAGTTCATTTTTCGATTTAGGAAAAATAATACTTAGTTAATGAATGCAAAATATTTATTTAATATGACAATATTAAGAAACTCAGCGGGTTTTATTTTTTGGATATCATTCCCTCCAAATGTTTACCATCTCTTCGTACACATTTTTCTAATCGGACACGCATATTTTCAAACACTTTCTTGCAGAGTTGCGGGGAGATATTGTTTATTTCTTGTCAGATATTTTCTTTCAGCGTCGCTAGTGTTCGTGGTTTGTTTGAATAAACTTCTGACTTTAGATAGCCCCATAGAAAATAATCACATGGTGTGAGGTCGGGCGAACTGGGTGGCCAGCAGATGTCTCCAAACCTCGATATCAATTTTCGTGGAAAAAGTACTTTTACCGTGTCCATCGACTCTCTGGAGGTATGGGAAGTGGCTCCATCCTGTTGGAACCATGTGTTTCTGTTAAAACGGCATTCCGTTCTTACAATAGGAGCAAAAAAATTGTCGATCATGTTCTTATATCGCTCCGAATTGACCGTCAAAGCATAACCGTTCTCACTCTCAAAAAAAAACGGCCCAATAACCCCACTAGAGGTTACGGCGCACCAAACAGTCACCTTTGGACTATGTAACTGTCGTTGATGTCTGTCTTTTGGGTTCGTTGGTGCCCAATATCTGCAATTTTGTTTATTTACATAGCTCTGCAAATGAAAATGGGCCTCATCGCTAAACAACGTTATTGAGTCTATGTTGTGTAGGAAAAACTTCCAACATCTTTTCAGCACAAGATTTTCGTAATAAGTAATCACTTTCTTTTAAAGCTTGCACTAACTCTATTTTATATGGATGAAAACGCATCTTTTTCCTAAGTATGACGTGAACTGTTGATTTAGGGATTCCTAAAACAGCCGAATGGCTCCGTAAAGAACACCGCGGATTTGCAAGGACCGAATCACTTACTCGGCGCACATTTTCCTGGATTGATACAGTAGGTGTGCGGCCTGGAATGGGTTGCTTAATGGTAGAACCCGTTTCACGAAACTTCTTAACACTTCTTTAAGAGGTTTACACTTGGGGCATCTCTTGGTCGGCGAATATTGTATTGAGAACAACATTCCCGAAGCGCAGCAGCTCACGAGTCGCCACTCTTAAAGTAAGCTTCGACAGCAAAAGCACGTTGCGCTCCGCTACCCGCGTTGCGCGTTAAACCCGCACGCCTGACAAGTCGCTTGAGACCTCTCCCCACTTCACCGCGCCAACCGTTGCTGCGTAATTCAAATTTGAAAATTGAACTTTTCTACTGGACACCCGGTATAATCGACATTTAAATACTTCTATTCTGTAAGGATTTAATACAGATAATTCAGTCAATTATTAAGTGGTTGTATGTTTGATCAAGCAATTTAGTACTTAAGTACCTACAAGTAGCATTTTGTCATTTGAGGTAATTAAAACTAATTGGGGTCGGAGACTGTCACACTTACCCATCAATGAGGCAAGTATAACAGTACACTTCTTTTTGTAGTTACTTTATTATCATCTGTGGTTTTCAGCAAAATTGATGAGATGATACTAACGTCGATATATTTTATGGTCTATGGAAACAATTAGAACATCCATTTTTGTTAAACAATGAATTTTCCCCAACATAGGGCAAGTGTGACTGTTTATAACCTGACTAGTGAATTTCATGTCGTCGAAACATATTACTCCATAAGTACCAATATTATTCTTTATCGCTCTACCTTGTATCCGGTTTAAATTGACTTCACGACATATCGAAACACTTAATAACTTCACCTCTTAAAATTGCGCTGTCCGTGGCCGGATGATTGGTTTTTAAAAATAATGTCTGTTGATAAAATAGTCCAAGCTACGTACTTACACTGTCAGTTTAGTCAATAGCGTAAAATTTCCTGTGTTGTGTAATAGATGGAGTTAAACCAACAAACTGTGTGCTGCATAATTTGCATTTGTTACACTTGCCCCACTGTCACATTTGCCCCCGGTGACCCTACTAAAAATTTGCCCCAAGGTAGACTAGTAAAAAGCCTCTAGTTAAGCCTGCCTATATTATCATGTGTGTAAACGTAATAGGCTCATCTGACACATAAAAACACAAAAAAATAATAAATATATTAAATATACATATAATTTATATATATTTAAGTAAGTATCATTTACATGTGTATGTTTGCATAAGTAAGTATATGTGTGCATGTGTGAATTTTATCAATTTCGGGTTTTCCACCCTAGCCCACTGCGGTACACACTTATCCTGCTAACTTTCCGGTAGGCGGGTAGAAAATGCCATATGGCATTAAGTATGCCTTTACAATAATATTTATAAATAAATGAAGTTTTAGATAATTATATAAAAACATAAATAAGCTCAAATTGTTTTAACTCAAACACCTTTAAAAATAGCAAATTAACATAGGACTGATGCCCGATTCCTATATTCAAGAAACATTTCACTATCCATAGCAATCCGTTTTATTACATATGAAGTGCAAGTAAAAACATATATTATAATGATAATAATATCCTCCAGACAAAGTTTCAGTCATAACAGCCAGCCCCAAAGGACTAGCCATTGGTGCAGGACAGGATTATAGTGGCCAAGTGTATGCACAAGCACAGGTGCACTCCTCTATTCTCTCAATCTCATATTCTGATGGGATAGTGAACTAACACAACCAGACGGATATCACAAGACCAATGGATTTATTAATTAGGTGCTCTCTGAGGCACGGGGTGAAACACCGCCACCTTCCTGACCCCGGGCTTTCTACAGATACATGATCAGCAGTATCACTACTAAAACAACTAGACCAACGAGACAGTCACACACAGTATATATTACAAACTATTCATTCAACAACTTAGGATGACTTAGAATGAAAAATCTTGAAACAGTTCATAAATGGTTGAATTATTTACTGCAAAACGCCTTGAAAGGAAGGAAAATAAATTGTTTTTAAATATAGAAGAAACCTGGCATTAATAAAGAGTACAAAAGTTTACACATTTCAACATAATTTATAATAAACCATAAACAACTAATAATTAAATTGAAGGCCAGTAAGGGACTCCTATAGGGCAACACAACATGATATTAAATATCAAATTACTTTGGCCACTTTAGTGAGTGATTTTCATGCATCAGTGACTTCCATTAGGGCAAGACTTCCTGTGTTCATTATGGCTTTATTACAAAATGTGTGTGCTTGCTGTACCTATCTATATAACACACCTTAGTTTATTGAAAATAATAGATGACATAATAGAAATAGCCGCATTGTTTGAAAAATTCCACTATTAAATTTTTATACCAATAAATGTTAAAAAAAATAAACTCAAGGTCTTTATTACAAGCAAAACACACCACTAAAACAAATAGAAAATTACTTTTCTATTTGTCTTTTAATTAAAAGCTTTGTATCACTGGTTCATGTTATTTAGTTCTATAGATCTACTGACAATGTTTTGAAAAACTATAGTTCATCACTATTTTATCTATCCTTAATATTTATATTTCAGTAATAGTTCAGGTGATGACTGATGATGCTATAACTGAATGTGTTATAATACTCAATCACCAATCATACGTATGTACTTACAGGTTTACATATCTATTATTTGTTATTTACCAGATTATTTTTAAAAGTACTAAAGCTTTAATATTTTATTTAACTAACTGTTCCTCGTGACTTCGACCACATGTGTTTTAGGGTTTTTATTTTTTTGCACAGAACCTTAAAGAAATTTTGTCAGAACCAATAAACAGACAGACACTTTCATAGACATTTAGTAAAAAGCTGTCTTAACATTACAAATACACTTCATTGAATTTATATAGATATAGAGTACTGAATTTGTATTCAATACAGGATATAAACTTGATATGCTGTTCATATTATAGCAAATAACTGATTAACTGCGCATGCTATAATCAGAAAAGTAAATGTATTAGGATATTATATTTTAAATAATATGTCAAATTAATACAACAAAACTTTCTGTAAAAAGAATTCAATTTGATATGCCGATCAACAAATCTGATTACAATTGAAGATAATAGAAAACTTGTTTTTACACTTAATAAATTCGGTGACAAGGTCATGATCAAAAAAAATATGTACAAAAGGTTCGTCCACTTCCTAACTTTTTGCGCAAAAATGTACTGTAATTAGTTTCGGCAGGCAAATCAAATGAAAACCCACTTCTATTTTCTATGGTAGTCGTCAATCTATGCAAAATAAATTTGATTTATGAATCAAATGAAGAAATACAAAATAAATAACAAGCCTAATGAAATTTGAGAGGAGGCCGCGCAAAATTTTCTAACCTACTAGAATTCGTTTTTCTTCAAATTATTCATGCAAAAATTTTTAAAGGTGAATAAAGGCACAAAGTATTAAATAATACTTATAAGTATCAAGTAAAATGTAAAATTTGTATTTGTATATGTAAAACCTGAGCCCATTATACCAAAACATAAACGAAAGAATGGCGGGACATAACATGGCGCGCGGTGAATTTAGAATTAGTACTTAAAAATAATATACTTACTTCACACCGATACCTAATACACACGCTGTTTGAATTTTAATAACACTTGATTAATTATCACCAATTAGCGAAAAGCTATCAATCGGACACAACGAATAATTATTAGGATTATTTTAGAAAGCGTCGTCACAGGTTCATAGTTTCGCCCATAGATAAATAAATATGTAGTAAACTAGTTTCGCCGCTGAATACCATAGACATAGATCATGGATTACTGCATATACCGTAGACAGAGAATTCAGAGAAACCTATAATTCCATAGACAAATAAAATGAATAGCGAGTGTTGCCACTTTGCTGAAAAATTTATCAGATTTTGGGATATTCTTAACTAAAAAAATCCCTAGAATTCACCAAATTATTTAAAATCAAATCACATACGAGGTAGTAAAAATACTGTTTAAATTGTGAAAATAATGACAATAAATATAACATATGAAATCGAGACAGTATCCTGGTCACAGTTTCTTTAACGGACAGCCAACAAGTATCACAAAAGTGCAATGTTTTTAAAGGATTATCGCCACAATTTACTGTCTCTTTGAAGTCATCCAGCTTTTAGGTGAATTTGAGAACCAGTTACCTATAAGTTTTTATAATGAGAAAATCTATATTTCACGGTAATCAATTCATATCATTTTTTATCACAACTAAAATTATCACAATTTTCACGGAGACTAGATTTCGGTAATTGACTTAATTTCCTATAATAAATCAATGATTTTTTTTAAATTACATCAGGGCTTTTGTGACCGATCTAAATTTATTAATGGAAACACATTCATTAATTGTTTAGGTAAATTTTTTATTACATACTAAATTTATATCACAGTTAATATAAAGAGGAAAATAATCAAATTAACTTACACTGTTGTACACACTTACATTTTATTCAATTTTTCTTGCTTCTGAAGTAGCCAGGCAGTGATCTAACCATTTAACCGTCCCATGAACTTCGCTTAAAAAAGTGAATGTTTTGGAGTTGATTCTTAATATGTCTATATCAGTACAGTTCCAATTTCATTCTGCACAATAAGGTAACATCTCAGACCTGAATCTAGTCGTAGGGTGTGCATTATAATCCCCAACCATAAATACAGCCTCGACCCCACACTCATCAACTATTGCGCTCTGCTCAAAGTGTTTGTGAACTCTGTCATTTATCAAGACATATTATCAATTATATATAAATACCGGTAGGCGAAGTGTAGGGCGATCCTCCACTAGATGGAGTGACGACCTGGTAAGACATGCAGGAAGTCGATGGATGCAGTTGGCTCAGGACCGTGCTTTGTGG
>DWHP01007534.1:0-10914 GCA_018247895.1 Parnassius honrathi
TTAATATACAATGCATATTTATATAGTAAGTTAAGGCCCCTGGCGGGTATAGCCCTCCTCCAACAGTTTCCAGTATTTTCTCTTCTTTGCTTTCTTTGTCCACTCGTTTCCAGCTTATTTTTGATCTCATCTACCCAGCGTTCCTTAGGACGTCCTCTAGCTTTCTTACCACTTGGACCTGCCCACATTGTGGCCAAATGCGTCTATCTTTCATCTGACAGACGTGCTACGTGGCCAGCCCACTTCCACTTGAGCATCTATCGCATTGGTTTTTTCCTTATGTTTTCTGATTTTATTTTATCCTTCAGCCTAATATTCAAGATGTTCCTTTCCATAGCACGCCGCTTCTTCTGTATTCTGTCTGTCGCAAATTTGTTGTAAATCCAGGTTTGTCATCCGTACGACAGGCAGGGTAGTAAACATCCATCCATGACCTTTTCTTTCAGTTTTGCAGGTGATTAGACTTAAATATTTCTTTTAGTCTCCAAAACTTTCTCCATGTCATGTTCATTCTCCTGTCAATCTCATCTTTGTTTCTAGAATTAAGAAACGAGATGGATTTGCTAGGTATATGTAAGCTCTCTACGTATTTTGAGCTCTGTAAATTGTTAACGTGTAGAGGCGTTTGCCTGTGGTTAGTCATCACTTTAGTTTTTGTTGTATTTAGTTGTAGTGCTATTCCGTTACTTATTTTGCATAGTCCTGATATCATTTCATCTAGTTGCTTCAGTGATCTCGAGAAGAGTATTATATCATCGGCGAATCTAAGGTTACTCAATTTTTTTCCGTTTACGCTGATACCTTTATGTTGCCAACGTAAATCCTTCATTATATACAGCGGGTCCCCCTGTTTCACGCCTCTACGTATTTCGATTTTTGGTTCAGGCCTATCGAGCTTTACCCGGCTTACGCTTTTGCTTTAGATGTTTTTCAGAATGTTTATAAAGGTTACTGATGTTGTTGTTGAGGTTGTTGATGTTCCTGATGTTTTTCAATTACTTGTTCCAAAGTATGGATATGATCGATTGTGCAAAAGCCCTTTCTAAAGCTTGCCTATTCTATGGGTTGATGTGACTCTATCTCTGTCTCTATTATCTTATTTAAGCAGACTGCAAATAATTTGTTTACAGCAGGAAGTAGGCTGATAGGCCGGTAGTTGTTCATATCCGATGGGTCGCCTTTCTTGTAAAGAAGTATGATTTTCGACTCTGCCCAATTCAAAGGTACTTTTTGTTCTAGCAAGATTTTGTTAAAAAGATTTGTAAGGGGACTAGCCACTAAGCATTTTCCCAATTTGAGAGCTTCGTTGGGTATATTATCATGTCCGGGACTTTTCTCTTTTTTGAACACGTCTATTTGCCTTATTATTTCCTTCTCTTCAAACGGTTTGACTGGTCGTATGTTTGTTTGGAATTTTTTTATTGTGGCTTTGGAATCCATGTTTTGCTGGTATTAAGTTGTTTAAACACCCTTTTTTGGCTTCCAGACTTTAACAGATCTAATTCTATAATTTTCATTTTAGTTCTAGTCTTTTTTAAGTTCTTGTTTGTAGTTTTATATAGGTTAGAGAGTTCCTGCCTCTCTTTTCTATTTTTAGGTTTTTCACGTTGTAGCTCTATTCTTCTTTTTATCAATGCTTTTGTTTCTGCTGATATTATGTCCTTTTTTTGAGTTTGTGTTGTTTATACTTTGTAGTATCGCTGTTTCTATTTTACATTAGTAGGACTCTACATCCTCAGTTTCTCATCGAGATATTTTCTGTGTTTCCTTTTCTAATGAATTCAAGAATGCTTTAGTATTTTCTTTGCCTTGTATTAGGGTTGGAAAACTGCGAAACATAGCTTTACTTTTCTTCTGTTTTACAATGTTATGTGTACCACGTACTAATTTGTGGTAACTTGTGAATAGGTTGTTGTTTAATGTTTCTATATTTGAGAATTTTTTAGGTTTATTACTAAGAATGTAGTCAATTTGGTTTTTAATCGTTCCATTTGGACTTGTCCAAGTCCATAAGTTTTTTGTTTTTTTCTTAAATAATTTATTTATTGCAGTAAGATTATTTTCGAATGCATATTATATTATACGATCGCCTCTGTCGTTTCTGATGCCATAAAAGTATAGCCCCTTACTGTATTTTCTCCTTGTTTTCTTTGACTAATTTTGGCGTTTAAATCTCCCGTTACAATCAGTAGTGTCTCGTTAGCGAGTGAGTGAGCAGTTTGAAGTTGATCGTAGAAGGATGTCACTTCTTCATCAGTTGCGTCATGGGTGGGTGCAATATACTTGTATTAATAATATTTTTGTTGTTTAGAATTGGACATACTCTTTCAGATAATCCTTAAAAGAAAAATCGAACCGCATAAAACTAAAACACAATCAGGTAAGTAGCAAAACGTTAAAATAAAATAATTGTTGTCATCTGCATTAATAGACACGTATTTCACGCTTGTGACATGCATCAATCAAAATTAAAACTTGTTACGAGTTTATTACTATGCCTCTAAAACTTTCCAACAATAGATGCACCTACCAAAATTTCATAAGGCTCTATGATATGCTGGTATTAGGTACACAAAAGGACGAAATTCTGTGCAGGGTGGCTGGAATTTAAGTCATTACGCCTTTTTGGCTTAGCGTCGTTTTTTAATTTGTCCTCGTAATAACTTGATTGTAAACAAATGTTAATTTTTTTTTATAAATAGCTTATCGATTAAAACAAACGTTTAAAAATATTGTGCGCTAGTTAAAGTAGCAGGAATTTTTAAAGTTGAAATTAGCACTAAAAGGCTGGTAATAGAGGCGGGGCATCCACCATACGAAACGTAAATAAAACATTTAAATCAGGTGCATGCAATCACTCTGGAAGCTCGCAGCAAACTAAATGCACGCCCAACGCGTGGACAACCATTCTTTGATCCAACAATCCTTTAATCTTTTGTAAAAAAAAACCGACACCACACAGACCTCGCGCCAACTTGTGGGCCATCATTCCAATACATAACAATGTAAGCACAAACACCCGCTCGACACGATGGCCAATGCTATTGGCCACTACATTCGCCACTATGTTGGCCAACGTGTAGAGCCGCCGTAAGAGATACGCCCAAATTTTAAAATATTTTCTTTATAAAATCGAATTTTAGTCCTTTGATTAAAATGTTCATTATTAAATAGTCTTTCAATTAGTGTCAATCGCAAAATAAAATAATGCTTACTTTATGATACATATTATCAATAATTATTTCGCATTTCTCCTTTTGGAAAAAATGGAATTGGCTATTATGGAATCAACATTATGTGGAATTTTTATTAGTAGATTTTTTATTAGTTGATATATCTTTTTGAAGTGAAAACTTCTTTAGCGACGTTGTACATTTTTTTGTAATGGGTAAAAAATATTAAACTCGCGTCAGGACACGTGACCTAATCGAAAATTCGTAAGACGGATGGAGAGTAGACAGCCGGCGCAGCGTAGGAGAGGAAGTATCCCCCTCTCTTACTACGGTGCGGCGAAAATGTGTGCCTGCGCTTGATTTCTTAGAGATAAACTTTTTAATGTAATATAAATTGTCATGTTTATGTACGATAGCGCAATAAATAAATATTGTATTCTACCACATAAATGATAGTACTTTTATACTGAAAATGTGCAAAATTATTCCCTAACCATTCCAAAATATCAAAAATTCCCGGAGTGCAACCCGTCGTTTTTTTAATCATGGTGTGATCTAAAAAAAATAATGAAAAATTAATTCTTCAAGGAGCTATAACAAGCATTATTATTTTTAACTTTATATCGGTTGTTATAAGCTGCGTAGTAGTGGCGTGCGAGAGTCCACTGTCCCATATCATGCCGTTGGTGACGTAAGAGGAGACCTCGGGAAATGCACAAGAAATGGGCGGCAGCACCTTCCCGATAACAACTCAAAATTTAAAAAAAAAAACAAGTAACGCGCCCATGAAGAATGGCAATCATAAAGTAATATCCCCCTTGAATATGTTGAAACGGATGGATGGTATGTGTGGAGTGAATATCATGTTTCACATATTTACATCCACATTTGGGTATTTTATTAGATATTCAAGAAATTAAAAAAATCCACACTTATAACGTGGTAGAGCCACGTCGCAGCTATGTTATTGTTCCAACGCGAATGGGTCGGCTCCACCGGGGAAGGACTACGCTTTCACGGAATCTGGCGTACAAATTGCAGCTTAATGCTGCTGTGTTTCATATGGCGAGTGTTTATGGACCATACCATCCACATTCCGTTAAAAAAAACTAAAGAATTTTATTTATTGAGGATTATCTTTGTGTGAAGCATGCGTTTAGCAGTAAACCATTGAAATGTTGTGTAATGAAGCAATTAATAAATTAGTATTTTTACCGAAGTTCATATAATTAATAGTTCAAGATATACTAATGATGTAGACAAATCCAACCTCACATCGCACTTAAATACCATAAATTTGTCCGCCTATCTAAGTTATTACGTGTAAATTATAATTATCGTTAGTTTTAAATGCGGTTTGTACTTTTCATTTTAAATTTTTTTATTTTACCCTATTGAATTGTCTAAGGAAAAGCACAAGCTCAACAACTGGAATGTAGTCTAAATTCATTATTCAGTATTCTTTATTCGCTATTTTTCCTGCCCAATGATGAAATGTATTTCTTCGAACTTATTTGAATGGTGGAATACAGTGCAATAGTTTCCGAGAAATTGGTGGACATACATAAAAAACTTATTTGAATATCGAACGCATTTTTGAACTCGATTAAAAAGTTTTATTTCAAATGTTATCCAAAAGATAACATTTTTTCAATTTTAGATAAACATAATATTCCGTTGTCTTTTCATCCACGCTCAGTCATGGCTCTGTAACGCATGCGTAGCCAAGATAAGTCCGCGAGACTTGGAGCGAGTCTGTAGCGCGGACCTTAGAGGAACGAATATCCGCCGCCTACTGTGGTGCCACACATGTGCCGGCTAATCTCACGTGACACAAGAACTGTATTTTTAAAATCATCATACTTAATATAAGAAGAATGACGAAGGTTAACTATTTCGTCGGAGTTGCCCTAGTACTTCTATTTGGGTGAGTATTAAATTTTAGTATACTTTCTTTGATCACATCTTAATTATAAATAGATAAAGTTTATTTTTGGGGACTGATTTGAACACATAAATACATTAACAATATTCTTATATTTATTATTAATTTTCTTCATAATAGAAATATTTTCACAAAAAAATTATCACTCGTAAATAGATTAAAGTATATTATCATTATCTTCTCAAGTTTCCGGTAGTTGAAATAAATCACGATTTCTTGACAAGTTTCACTTCGTTATTTTTGTATACTCAACAGGATAAGCACCGTTATTTTGACTGTATGATAAATCAATTTAGTTTCTTATAAAAATATGATGAGTGTAATTTCATCATAGTTTAATCAATTCTGAATAGTTTTTAGTTCAAATTTTTAAAGTTACTTTAATCACTTCATTCTGTGTGCTATTTATCGACTATCAAAATATGTATTATTTACATTCATTCATTTATAAAATTTATCAAAGTTCACAGTTGAATGAATATAGGCCTTCCCATGGATAGCTTTATAAAGGGGACATTCGCCATAACTGCAACGGTTTGAAGTCGGATTGGCAACCACAATTGTTTTTTATTGAACGTTGCTGCCTATCTTCTTGTTTGTTTCCGACCAACACCAACGGGACGATGTGGGGTAGTGAATATTATTACACCACTAGCTACTACCGGGTCAAGAGTTGTTAAATACGTAAAGTATTTTGCACACCTCCAGACGAAAGCGGAGAATTTGGGCTTTTTTGTCGACTTGTCAAAGTCGCGCTACCCCCTCCCCCTCATTGAATCCAGTAGATTATTTTATATTCTTAGACCAATGCAACCTATCAAAAGTCCTCTGCTAAATGTAGGTCTCCCCAAAAAGTATATTTATAATACAGCCCGTAAACTTTTATCAAAGAAAACATATAGGTATTTTTAATATATTTACATTATTATAGTGTATTTCTAATGAATAAGTGAATGAATGTTAAAGTCCACTGCTGAAAATAGGACTCATAGGGGGATATTTTTCATATTTCCTATGCTTGGCAAGCGAGTAGGCAACCACACTTTTTATTTTTATCGTTATTAGTAAGACGCTGCTGCCTACTCCCGGTTTGTTTCCCTCCGTCGCCTCTCGCGACACCTAGGGGTTGATACAGGCTGGTAGATGATCTTACACCGCCACTACACGGTTATGTGGGTGGATGATTTAACCCAATTATTTCCTCTTCAAAATAGTCTTAGTGCTAAATAAAACGAACAACTATTCTATCCTGAAGTCTTCGACATAATTTCTTAGGTTTTGCTGAAAATTATTGTCTACGTGGTCTGTTAGCTAACCCGGACAAACTAACTCATATTGTTACATTATTGTTTTATCAAAGCAAAAAAATATTTTAAAATAACGAAGAGAGAAGTAGAGGTACTGTTCAAATATGAATCAAAATAATTTTAGTAGCAATAAATCAAACAAATGAAGCAAAACTAAATCAGTCGCAACTCAGCGAGATTACTCATTTAGGATTTAGGTTAATCTCAATGACGTGCTACATTGAAATCAGATTTAAGGATTAAATGCCCAAAATGATGAAAGATGAATATAGGCTGAATTTGATACCACATTCTTTTCGCGAATATAAACTTACACATCTTTTTTATTACTTTAGGTATGTATGTACATTTGTTTATAATTAAAGATAAAAGCGAAATCTCTTCGACTATTTATGAATATAGAGTTAATTATACTAAATCATTTATTTTTATTTTATTTAATAATTCGGTCTTTTTTGATCCGAAAAACCATTAGTAGACTATGTGTCCAATTGCTGGAAGGCCTTAATCAACATGCTTATCAGATGAATTGGTGATCGTCGTACCGGATAGGTTTTGACGCGTGATTCCTCGTCGTATTTCTGGCTATTCCTACAGTCGACACCAATATGACAAAATAAAACGATGAATTAATTTTGCTTACGTCACCATAACAATGAGTTTCATAATTTTAAGCGTAAAATTATTCATAAACTTTTCTCATATCAAATACCAATAAAATGACGGTTGAGCAATGTAATGAATACTTAACTATACATCTATATTATACAAATAAATTTGAAATGTCTGTCTATAATATTAGATCTTTATCGATGAAATTGCCATTTTTTATGAAATAAGGTAGCGTAATTTTTTGTGTATATTTTTTTTTTCTAATAATAGAAATAATCACCCATGCAATCGACGCATGTTTGCAAAGGCAGTGGCAGTTTTCAATGCCCTTCTTTAAGAAATCAGCTGGACAACAAATTCTTCAAAGGCCAAAAAGTTATCCATCTTCTATAAAAAGTAGAAGTTTGTAGGCGCAAAGTCTGGTAAGTACGACAGATGACAGAGAGCTTCTGACCCCAACTCGTGGAACTTGGAGACCGTCTGCAGTGTAGTATGAGGTGTCGTCGTGCAGAAGCAGCTGGGACAGGCGATTGACCAAAGCCGGTCGGAGACGTAGCGAGTTTCTCCATCAATGTGCTCAGTTCTTCACAATACACATCTGCAGTAATGCTCATTCCGTTTAGTAAGAAGCTGTTATGAATAACACCGGCGTTAAACCACTGAAACGTGAACATTACTTATCTAGGGGTAAGTTTTAGTTTAGGGAATTTAGGTTCTGAACCAAGATCCAATCAACTCGCTGAGCGCTCGCGATTGTCGCGGTTCTAAATTCCTTCATTTGTGTGCCTGTTGAGCGGTGCAAGACACGTCTGGACACGTACTTCGCGCTGGCGATCATTGAGTTTGTGGTGTTCCCATTTGTCAAGTTTACTTCGTCAATTTAACGCAAATGGACCAATATTGTTTTGATGCTGGTGCTAATTCAGACGTAGATTGAGTATAATTAGCTTCCAATCGCCTTTAACTCGTCATTGTCGACCAAAGTTTTTGGATGACCACAGGGTTCATTTTCCTGGTCGAAATTTCAGGAACGGAAGCGGAAAAACTAATAACAGGTGGTGCGTTCGTTTGTAGTATTCGGTCCGTAAACGTCTTTGATGTTGCGCGCTGCTTGTGCCGCGTTGCTGCCATGACGGTACTCATATTCCAAAATTACTCGAATTTTTAACGTATCCATGATGACGAAAAAGATTCAAATGCGATGAAAACATAACGCTTATCAATAAACAAATGACTAATTTTGAAGAGGAATTCCATGTTTTTAAAATAAAATTAATTTGAAATTAGAATTCTTAATCACACAAAAATTATTTTGATTTGAAATGGCCAGTACTGTTGAACGGTAATTTCAAAGGTAACGACCTATTATTGATATAACAGGCGTGTTAGAACATAAACAATCATTTTTAATATTTTTACCTGTCTGTCCGGGCTAACTTCGGAGTAGTTGAACCAATTGCAATGAAACTTTACGAACAAATAAAAAACAATACCAGGAGCCTACAATTTACCAGAAAACTTGAAGTTTTTTTTTTGTTGAAAAAACGAAAAATTGATAAAAGAAATGGCCATTGATTACCTCAAATGTAAACAACATTACATTAATAGATCCTATCCAGGCGATGCCAGGGCGGGTCGCTAGTGTTTAACAAAGTATTCCATTCACATTCACATGGAATTTTTTCAGTAGCAAAAAAAAAATATTGACTAAAATTGCGTGGACACAAAAACTCTTCAAGTGTGTGTCATGCCAAATTATGAGACGACTAAATCAGCCCATCAATGATGATACCGTAGATGTATGATTTTATACGTGGTAGAACCACGCCGCAGCTATGTTATGGTCGTAGCATGAATGGGTTGGCTCGACCGGGGAAGGACCACGCTCTCACAGAATACCAGAGTGAAATAGTAGCTTAAAAGTTTTTAATGCTGCTGTGTTTCGTATGGTGAGTGTAGAGAACCGGAGACCCGATTTACTGGAATCGAAACATTCCATCTTAGTTCTCAGGGGTGACAATGCATCTGCATTTTAATTCTTAATCGAAGTTAAATGTAGATGTCTATGGGCTACAGCATCCACTTACCATCAGGTGGACTGTGTGCTCGTTTGTCACCCTTACCCAAAAAAAGAATACCATCATAAAATAGTAGCTTATTGCTGCTGTGTTTGATATGGAGAGTGTAGAGAGCTGGAGACACTTTTTACTGGAAACAAAGCATTCCATCTTAGAACTCACGAGTGACAACGTATCTGCATTTTGATTCGTAATCAAGAACAGATGTAGATGTCTATGGGTCTCAGCAACCACTTACCACCAATTGGACTGTGTGTGTGTTTGTCACCCTATCCTAAAAAAACCAGGAAACAAATTTGAGTGACAATAAGCGTCTCTCAAGTCCATTTGTTTGCGTATTATTTTCATGATAATACGATTTAGCTATCCTAAAATGTCCAAAAATACCACTTTATAAGAGTTTTGGTGTGAAGGACACACCGCGATACAGAACCAAAACTCTAGATGTTATTAGTCTTAGGTCAAGAAAATAAGTAGACCTGTTTCACCAACAATGACAACCAGTCGTGAAGAGTCAATTAATCATCATCATCGCGCGTAGAAAAGATACACAGACCGATAGTTATTACCTCATTTATTCCGGAAACTAATTTTATTAAACCATTTGCTGAATTTATTAATCGCAATTTAGCTTTTTACAATTTTACTTTCTAATTTCTAGACGTATTTGATTTCGAATTCGAACTTCCTTTTAGAAGCTTGTAAAAAATAAACATTCCCAGTTCTCTTTACGCTTTGATTTGGCTGAGCTTCGATTTTTCTGATTAAAAGTAGAGGCTTCTGTTTTTATGTATATTTCTGCAACGATAAGAGTTCATGGCAGTGATTAATTTACTTGGATCTTTATTTATTTTACTTTGTGATGTGACCGCAGAGATCTAAACATCCCCCTTTGATTCATGAATGTTATAAATCATCATCATCATTACAGCCCTTCACAAGTCCACTGCTGAACATAGGCCTCCCCCAAGTAATGCCACAAAGCACGGTCCTGAGCCACCTACATCCGTCGACTTCCTGCATGTCTTACCAGGTCGTCTCTCTATCTAGTGGGGGTCGCCCTACACTACGCCTATCGGTACGAGGCTGTACTAGTCGGACTATTTGTCCCAGGTAAACGAAATCGTCAATAATTTCGAGCATAGTGCTCCCAACAACTACTGGCATAGGTATGACAAGGACATTAAACATGATCTTTGTTTTGTCCATACTCATCCTAAGACCTATCCGTTGGGAGACACCATTGAGGTCATTGAGCATAGTGCTTCGGTTCTCAAACGATTCTGCCATAAAGACCATATCGTCGGCAAATCGAAGGTGAGTAATGTACTCGCCATCGATGTTAATACCGTATCCTTTCCAGTCCAGTTGCTTGAAAACGTCTTCCAATGGAGCGGTGAAGAGTTTCGGGGATATAACGTCAACCCATCTTACACCTCTCTGCAGTTGGATAGGTTTCGAGCTCTGGTTCTATAGATGGTCACGAGAGCGACGGAGCGTTGACTTCATTAGATGAGACCTCTTCAACTTAACGTTTAGTGAACCTAAACGTTAAGTTGAAGAGTGCCTCTGACCATTCGGTGATCGCTGCCAGTTTTCACCCTTGCGGTCACTGAGACGTCACTGAACAGTTGGCGTCTAGTCGTCATAATGAAGTCAATTTCATTTTTTGTCGAATCGTCGGAGCTTGACCAGGTCCACTTTCAGTGAGGCTGCTTCTGGAAGAAAGAGTTCATCATAAAATGTCTCTCTTTCTACATGAAGTACGCCAGCTGCTGGCCCCTTGGGTTCCGTTGCCC
>DWHP01007535.1:0-10914 GCA_018247895.1 Parnassius honrathi
TTCGGGAGGCTGGAAGTCGTCGAGTCTGCGTGCGAGACGATTCGTAATGACTCGAAAACAGCACGTAGACGCGGCTCGGAAGGGATATCGGTCCGTAGTTCTTCAAGAGGGCGTTGTCACCTTTCTTGAATATATATTAAAATATATTCTTGTATATTTTACACCAAATAGTTTGAGATGGCGAACTATCCTATCTTTTAATTATTTATCCTTTATAGCTAATACTTTTAACTAACATAGTAGCTCAGATGGTTAACGCTCGCTGTAAATACAACAGAACGCGAGAAACGCAGGTTCGATCCCCGCCGGCACCAATGAAATTTTAATTGCAATTTTATGTGCTGATTTACCACGTGCTCGGCGGTGAAGGAAAACATTGTGAGGAAACTTGCATGTCTGAGGAATAAGGAAAAAATATTTCGAAGAGATGTGAAGTTCGTCTACACGCATTGGGGCAGCGCGGCGGACTTTTCCTTGCCTTAAAACCCTCTCAGAAATTAGGGGAGGCCTGTGCCCAGCTGTGGGATGTATATAGGCTTTTACTTTACATAGTAATTCAGAGAACTCTCAGTGGTAGTAAACGCGACTCGACAGGCCAACACCAGTTATTCGATTTTTAACAAGAAAAGAGGAATGAAAGAAAGAAGGAATGAGAACGGAAAAGAGGAATGAGAAAAGGAAAGAAACAAAAGTGCTTATTTTACATTACTGCTACAAGAACTTCTAAATCTCTTCTATAGAGGACTTGTAGCCTTACAGCCTATTAAAGTCCACCGCTGAACATTGGCCTCCCCCATAGATTGCCTCATAGGGGAGACATTTGCCATAGCTGCCACGCTTGGTAAGCGGTTTTATATGATTAGTCGTTATTAGGAAGACGCTGCTGCCCATCTTCTTAAATGTTTCCTTCTGTGGACTCTCACGACTCCCACAGGATGATATGGGATTGTGGATATTCTTACACCGCCATTACATGGTAAAAAAACACAGTGTTCGTATTAGGGTCTGATTACTGGATTTTTTTTAGAATAAGGGTGATTAACATAGTCCAACTGGTGGTAGATGCTAAGACCTATATACACGTACAAAAACCCTCAATTAAGAATCAAAATGCAGATATGTTGTCACTCCTGAGGTCTGAAATGGAATTCCTCATTCTGGTTAAAAGGGTCTCTGGCTCTAAACTCACCATAAAAAACAGCAGCATTAAGCTGCTATTTTACGCTAGTATCATGTGAGAGCGTAGTCCTTCACCAGTTGAGCCAATTTATTCATGCTACAACTATAATATAGCTGCAGCATGGCTCTACCACGTATAAAAATTAACCCTTTTTACTGGAAACGAGGCATTTCATCTCAATCCCCCTGTGTGCTCGTTTATCACACTAATTCTATAAAAAAATGTGGCGGCTTTGTTATCGCACCATTTTCCTTTGGCTTAACCTAATTAAGGCTATTTACCCAAAGAGCTAAGCTGCGTTCCAGCTGCATATATTGAACAAGCTTAACTATACGGAACGCTAACCACTCCTTGGATTAACAACATGCTCGAAGAAAGAATTTCTTCCTTCATTTCATGAAGGCCAAATAAATTTTTGTACACAAACTTTAATTTCTCTAAGTTTTAAATTCGTCCATTAAAAGTTCAGGCCATTAATCATTTAGAAATAGGTCAAACACGTAAGTAATTATATTGTTTGGGTCAGACTTTCAGTTTGTTTAAGAAATGATTTATCAAACTTCCATCCGACGAAGCAAAAATAAAAGCTTTTAATTAAACGTTTTAACTTTTTTTATGGAAGAGGAAGCAAATAAGCATACGACTCAGCTGATGATTTGTGATCACCATCGTCTATGAACATCTGCAACACCAGGGAAACTGCAGGTGAGTTGCCGGACTTTTAGAAAGGAGTAGGCTCTTTACAAACGTTGTTTTTCTACGTTTGTTGATTTTTAAACATTAGGATTAGTATTTTTACTCTAGGACTACGTATACCATCAGACCAGAACACAACAGTACACGCACAGCCGCTTAGCAACAGGAATAGGAACTTAGGCCTCCCCTAAGGAACTCCAAAAAACACGGTGCTGAGCCACCTACATCCATCGACTTCCTACATGTCTTATCGGCTCGTCACTCCATCTAGCGGGGGGACACCCTAAATCTTGCATACCGGTACGATGTTGCCTGCTTTTACTGGATGATTTTCTTACCGTCTAGAAAAAAAATAAGGTGTAACAGGTGAACGGAATAGAATATATGGCACTAATATTTTACAATTTTCATTTCACAATAGCATATTATGAAATTGTTCTATCAATGAATACTACTAATTGGGTACGCTTTATTTTAATTTCGAAAGTTTTTAATTGATTTATTTATTTAGTTCAAAATTTGGTTGTTAGTTTTTAGTACCGAAAATTTATTTCAAATTAGTAGATAGTATTTATAGATGGATAAATTTCATAATATGTTAATGTAAAATAAAAATATTGTAAAATTTCAGCGACATAGTCTTCTATTCTGTTCATCTCTTACACCCTATTTTGTTCCAGACGGTAAAAAAATTCATCCAGTATGAATCACATATCTAAGGCGAAAGTCTATTTTCAGTGGAGTACGTTAAAAAAACGAACGAACGAAACAAATTAACACGTTCGAAAGTAGGTCACTTGATATATGACGAAAATTTACAGAAGAGTTCGAAAATGCACATATACATTACTTTAATATTTTAAAACGTGCCCCCAAAAGTAGTAGTTTCTCTTGTAATAAGTGTTTTAAAAGCAATGTCTGCTTCAATTTTTAATTTTCGAGTCGCATGCATGATGTATTGAACTTTTAACTAACCAGCATTAGAAAAGAACAATTTCTATCATATATATAGAGCTTACCGAATTAAGATGTACAATGAAATACCTATTTAAATGTTAAAGTGAAAGAGTTCGTCAACGTCTTATTTTACGTTAATAGGTTTACAAAACAGTTTGAAAAACATAAATTTCTGCAGATTCATCACAACTATACTAAATTCTGTCTACCACCTATCACTACTCTCTAGCGTATTTGTCGAGGACAGTAAAATGCCAGAGAATGTATATGCATTAAATGATAAAAATCATTGTGGGTCAAATTGTTCATCTCTCTATTCAAAGATACAATACAAGTGTGAGACTGTACAATGTAAATGGAGACGTACAAATATATTATTTGAATCTTTATCACCAGCCTGTTGAAATTTTATTATTGAACACAGACGTGTCGCACTCATGATGCATCTTCCGGTGTTGCGATTATCTGTATATTTTAGGTGTTAGTATAAACACCGTTGTCACTAAAACCATAGGTTGGCTTTAATATAAAAATATTTATCCGAATTTTAAAAAAAAATACGCTATTTTCTTACACAAAATTTAAATAGGTCCTGGAACACAAAGGGCATTTGAAAGATAAGCCGACCTTTCATTGTACAGAAAGATCATACAAAGCGAGGCCAAGACAAACTGGTTTTGTATAGTATAAATATAAATTGAGATTTTACTAAAAAAAAAAATGTTCTAATTTTTCATTGAATTTACGTTCTATAAGTGAAACTAAACCACTGATTTCAAGGATAACGGTGTTTACATTTGTGTGGGTGGGACTTTGTATACTTATTTTGTAAAAATTGATAGGCACTTCTGGTGTGCTTCAGATTTATATGTATGCATGAAAACTGCTTAAAACGTACATTAACGAAGTTTTCGAATAAATTTAAAAACATCAATTACCTCCTTTCGATAATGATCCGCGCATCATATCTCGGAATATAAACGACACATGGGTAAGGTTTGAAACCTTTAACTCTTTCGTCTGAA
Organism: Parnassius honrathi; assembly: GCA_018247895.1. Taxonomy (NCBI): domain Eukaryota; kingdom Metazoa; phylum Arthropoda; class Insecta; order Lepidoptera; family Papilionidae; genus Parnassius; species Parnassius honrathi. The sequence goes on from DWHP01007535.1 coordinate 3,859, forward strand.
ATTTAAAATTAAAATATAACTAATTTACCCAAACCAAACTGTACTCACTCTCTAAGATATCGCTTGTGTGCTTTAGTAACAAAAAAAAGTAATTTTTAAACAATTTTTGGAGTTTACTCCTGAATAGTTTCATATATATAGCGCACTGTATGAAAAATAGATGGGTAGTTAAATCAAGCGTTAACAAAAAGTAAAGTCATTATGGTTTTCCTCTACCAAGCATACTCACGCATCCCTCTTAACTCTCTTTTTCGTTACTCACTCTCTCTCTCTCTTTCTAAATATGTGGAAAGCGTGGTGGGGCTAGCATAAGAGCATAACAAGTTTCTATAATTTAACTATACTATGCAGTATTCGTTTACAATATCAAACGTCAATTTGTGGACTTTTAAGGATTTAAAGTTTTACTTTTATTTAATATCTGTTGATATTTATATTTATACAGAGTGAAGTGAAAAAAGTTGACAAAATATTGTTACAGTATTTAATGTATTTGTATATTTTTAAGTAATATAATTTATGTTCTTAACGCAAAACTAGGTACAGGAGAAAACGGTGAACTGAAAGTGGGGGAATTCGGTATAGGCAACGAAACCCTAGGGGCCAGCAGCTAGCCGACTTTACGGAGAAAGAAGGACTCTTTATGATGAACTCTTTCTTCCAGAAGCGGCCCCACAGAAAGTGGACCTGGTAGAGTCCCGACGGTTCGACAAAAAATGAGAGTGACTTCATTATGACGACCAGACGACAACAGTTCACTGATGTCTCAGTGATCGCAAGGGAGAAAACTGGCAGCGAAAATGGTGAGAGGCACACTGAACTTAAACGTGAAGTTGGAGAGATCACGTCTAATGAAGTCAACGCTCCGTCACCCTTGTGCTCTAATCCAAAGCCTCGAAAAATTTCAGCGTGAGTTACAACATCGTTTTCAGTGCCTAGAAAACTGCGATGAAGTGGACGATATAAATGATAAGCTTGTGGAAATTGGCCATGCGGTCGGAGCTAAGCTCTGTAAGACCCGTCGCAGAAGAACATAAAAACTCTCCAATCACACTCTTAATCTCATGGTTGTTAGAAGGGAGATTAAGCTGCAGTCGTCAGCAGATTTGATAGCATACAGGAAACTGAACAGACAGATCTCCAAATGTATGTGGTGGGACTTGCGCAACTTTAATATAGTTCGTATTGAAGAAGCGATTGAGCGAAACCAGGGCTCTGATGTCTTTGCCAGAGATCTGTCCGTCAGAAAGAGCCAAATGTCAAAGCCGAAGACCGACTGTGGCAGCATCGTTTCCGGGACAACTGAGATTCTGCGTGAGATTGAGATGTTCTATGGGTAGCCGTACACGTCATCGTTGGAGCCACATGCAAGTGTGAGTAACGATGCAGGTCTTATCCGACACTATTCCGATGATATCCCGGACGTTAGTCTGAGCGAGATTAGAATGGCTCTCCAGCCCCTTAAAAACAGCAAGTCCCCGGGCGAGGATGAAATTACAGCGGAGCTTCTTGCGGGTGCGAGGTGCGGGAAGCGGGTGGAGAACCGATACATAAAGGTCTTCAGAAGCTCTTCAATTCCATCCTCCATGATGGCATTATTCCGGAGGCGTGGAGCAAAAACAAGTGCGGTGGTCTAGTTCTTCAAGAAGTGCGACAACGCCCTCTAGAAGAACTACAGACCGATTTCCCTTCTGAGACGCGTCTACGTGCTGTTTTCGAGAGTCAATACGTATCTCTCTCGCACGCAAACTCGATGACATCCAGCCTCCCGAACAAGCCAGTTTCCGAAAAGGCTTTAGTACCATACACCCTACCCTACGGCAGATTGTACAGAAGTCCGAAGAGTACAATCTGCCACTTTGTCTTGCGTATGTGGACTATGACAAAGCCTTTGATTCCGTCAAAATTTGGGCGGTACTGCAGTCTCTTCAGCGATGCCAAGTTAAATGTCGGTATATTGAAGTGCTGAAGTGTTTGTACTGTAGGATAACGATGGCTATCTGAGAACAGAACCAGATTACGAAACCTATCCAACTGCAGAGAGGTGTAAGAAAGGGTGACATAATATCCCCGACGTTCTTCACCGCCGAATTGGAAGACTTTTTCAAGCTATTGGACTGGAAAAGATACAGTATTAACTTCAATGGCGAGTACATCACTCACCTTCGATTTGCTGACGATATAGTCCTTACGGCAGTATCGCTGGAGGACCTAAGCACTATGCTCAATGACCTCAGTCGTGTCTCCCAACGGATAGGTCTTAAGATGAACATGGATAAAACGAAATTCAAGTGTAATGTCCATGTCACACCCATTCCGGTGGTTGTTGGGAGCACTAAGCTCGAAGTTGTTGACGAATTTGTTTACCTGGGACAGTAGTCCGACTAAGTGAGTCTTATTTCGACCGAGGGGTCGATCGATGGATTCAATTCGGCTGGGCAGCGTTCGGGAGATTGCGACACATGTTCTCGTCAGGCATACCTCAAAATCTCAAAACTTGATTGTAAAACCAGTGCGTGTTGCTAGTGATGAACTATCGGATCTGAGACATGGTCCTCCACTGCTGGCCGTATGAGGGAACTCAAAGTCGCTTACCGAGATACGGAAAGGGCTATGCTTAGAGTTTCTCTGCATGATAAACTTAGGAATGAGGTTATTCGCAGTAAAACCAGAGTAATCGGCATAGCCCAATGGATTAGTAAGCTTAAGTGGTAATGGGCCGGCCATATAGCCCGAAGAACTGATAAAAGATGGGGAAAAAAGGTTCTCGAGTGGCACCCACGTACCGGCAGGTGAAGTGTAGGGCGTCCCCCTACTAGATGAAGTGACGACCTGGTAAGATATGCAGGAAGTCGATGGATGCAGGTGGCCCAGTACCGTGTTATGTGGCGTTACTTGGCCTTTGTTCAACAGTGGACCTGTGAAAAGCTGTAATGATGAATTTTATTTTAACAAATTTTAATTTCATCAGGTTGGAGTCTGAGGTATAGAGCAGGGCTTGGCGTCGCCTGGGTTATTTAACCTACATATAAAATACTTGATCGAGAGACAGTACTGCTGGGTTCATCATGGGATGGAAAGTTATTGAGAGCTATGAGCGGTATTTAAGAGTACCATTAACCGGTGAGCATGCGTATGTATACGTATATGAATGTGAAAGAAGTGAGAGAGGTACGAGTATGTCAGGACCGTAGCAAATGAAATTCCGTAGTATGTGCCTAAGTATGTACTTAACCTTTGAATAATGACAAGCAGCGAAGTTCTCGCCTTTAGAATAAACAAATCCAATTTCGTCACCAATCAATCAAGTTGGCCGGTAGCTACAGTTACTAAAGTTAAAGTTATAGCTTATATCCGTCCCACTGCTGAGCACAGAGCTCCCATCATTTTTGAGAGGGTTTTAAGGCAAAATATTGACCACCATGCTGCCAAAATGAGCATTCACATGTTTCAGAAAATACTTTTTTCTTATTTCTCAGACATGCAGGTTTCCTCCCGATGTTTTCCTTCACCACCAAGCACGTGGTGAATCAGCACCCAAAAGTTCAATTAACAATTTCATCGGGGATTAGACCCGATTTGCTCGCGTCGCATTTACGGCGAGCGCGTACCATCTGAGCTATCAAGGCTGGTCAGTAGAGCTTTGAAAAAATCGACAGATTTAAATATTTGGTTCATATGTTAACCAGCAGATATAAAAGATACTTTCGACATGGAAAGGGAGCGCAGGACTTTGGTGGTTACAAATTCGGATTAATTTGCTAACACGTAGGTTTGCTGTATACTCTATAGATTTATTCGGAAAAACCTTTTTAAATTCGTACTGCCTATCATTTTATTCGAGTAGCCTATTAGTTGGGTACAAGAAACGGGCTTACAATGCCTTACGTGTGCAATTTGATTATGCGTTTATGATGCTGATAAGATCGCCGCGGCGTATCAGTGTATCAGCTATGTCTTCGGAGACGTATATTGACAGTTTCCATGCCATAATGACTAAGATGGTTGTCTCCCTCCTTTCCGATATGCATAGCAGTGGATTTAGCATTTTTAGAGACGACTTCTTTACTCGTATTGCAGAAATTAAGTTAGGAAGTTAAAGAAGGAACCCATTCAATGAATATTTCAAACATTCTGTACATATTAGTATTTTATTCAACCAAATACTTATATACCTCATTAATGTAAAGTATGGTCACTAAATTATTTTTCGACTGTAAGAGGATATTAGTATGAAATATGAACATACATTTGTGGTACAAATATTTTTTATTCATGGCTTTGTTTATTACTTTATTTATTTATGTATTTAAAAAAAATGTGTAAAATACTTACAGCATCTAAAAATGCATCTGTTACTAAATTACCGATAGCGCACTCCTGTGAACTACACTTCGAATCTAAGAGGTCCTCGTTAGCGTATCCAACAACTTCCCTTACTAATAAATGTAATTTTTCTGTGTACGGTTTTAAAAGAGCCTTTATTTCTGGATCTGAAAATTTGATTATATTTGAACAAAAAGTTTTTATTCTGGTTACAGCATATTTTCCATCATTTTGTGTTTTTAATTTTATTTCAAAGTAAAACTAATGTATAGGTCTTTACCTACAAAATTGCCGTGCTTATGAAATAAATAAACGTAACTTTTTTTGTACAGTTTTTATCAACTAATGAAAGTAAATCATGCAATCGATGCATCTTTGCCGACGCATTGGCAGTTTAATGATGCCCTTCTTGAAGAAATTAGTTTTTTTTTATAGGAGAGGGGGCAAACGAGCATACGGCTCACCTGATGGTAAATGATTACCGCCGCCCATGAACACTGCAACACCAGGGGAATTGCAGATGCGTTGCCGGCCTTTTAAAAAGGAATAGGCTCTTTTCTTGAAGGTCCCGAAGTCGTATCGGTCCAGAAAAATCTCTGGTGGTAGTCGATTCCACAAGGAAGTAGTGCGAGGAAGAAAAATTCTTTTAAATCGCACGGTGGAGGACCAACAGTCATCCAGGTGGTATGGATGGTATCGCGAGTTTTGTCGTGGAGTACGATGGTGAAATTGTGCAGCTGAAATTAGTCAGAACAATTCCTCAGAGCACTCCTCGCGGTAGATGCGATAAAATGCGCAAAGAGATGCAACATCTCTTCGCAGTGCCATCGAATCAAGCCGATCGGAAAGAGCTCGGACGCCGACGATTCGAACAGCTCTGCGCTGGATGCGATCAAATAGAAGAAGCTGGTACTGGGGAGCCCCAGCCCAGAGATGGGAATAGTATTCCATGTGTGGCCGAACCCGCGCCTTGTAAAGTTGCAGGCAGTGAGCTGGCATAAAATACTGTCCCGCTCTGCTGAGCACGCCAAGCTTTTTAGAGGCCAATTTGGCTTTCTCTTCCAAGTGACCACGAAACTGCACGTCAATCGATATGTCGACGCCGAGGATTCCGATACTGATGATACTGATACCGACCGAGGCATTCTTCAAAGGCATTTTGTACTGCCTCTTGGGTATTGAATTTTTTCCCGCTAAAAGTTATCAAAATTCTGGAAAAAGTATAACCCTGTAGGTGTAAGATCTGGTGAGTATGGCGGATGATGGAAAGTTTCCAAACCCAGCTCTTGTAACACGGAGATCGTCAGTTATGCAGACGTTATGTTACGCATTGTCGTGTAGGAGTTAACGAGCGATTGACCAAAGCTGATTGGAGACGTGCAAGCTACTCCATTGTTGTGTTCATTTCATCATTAGTGATGCTCGTCCCGTTTGGTAAGAACCTGGGATGAATCACACCGGCGCTAGACCACCTAAGAGTGACAATCACCTTTTTAGGGGTCCAGTTTTCGTTTAGGGCATTGTTTAGGTGCTGAATGCTACCAGGATCCTACTAACTTACTGAACGCATGCGATTATCAAACAGAATCCATGTTTCGTCAAAATGCGGTTCAAAATTCCTCCGATTGTGTGCCTATTGAGCAGTGCAAGGCACGTCTCGACGCGTACTTCGCGCTGGCGATCATTGAGTTCGTTTCATAATTTCTCGAATTTTTACCGTATTCATGATGACGAAAAAGATTCAAATGCAAAGAAGATATAACGCTTATTAATAAACAAATGACTAATTTTGAAATAATAATTCAATGTTTTTAAAATAAAATTAATTTGAAATTAGAATTATTAGCCAAACGAAAATTATTTTGATTAGAAATGGCCTGTAATGCAGAGCGGCAATTTCGTAGGTAAATACCTATTATTATGACACATACTAGGAACTTTTCAAAATTACGGGCATACGCTTTGCATTGGTATTAAAACGGTATCTAACCCTTCGCGATTCTCGAGCAAAAAGCATTGAATCGAGGAGAATTTATAAAAAACAACGTACGACACTAACACTATAATACAGATTTGGGAAGGCTAACCAGCCAAGGTGTAAGATATATACTATGTATTGTTTCGTTCCCTATATTGTTCGGTGGGTCTCAGAGACAACATAGGAAAACTGAGACAGGAAATGGACGGCAGAATTTTCCGGGGTAATTTTATACTATTGCGGTCACCTCGTTTTTTGGCTCTAGAAAATTGAAAAATCATTCGATTTCGATGATTTTTTTAAAATATTCGTCTTTACTGCGGATTTATGGCAAAATACAAGAATAAAAAATATAAAACCTTATATTGGTTTCAAGGCTTTAAATGTTCATGAAAATGCACTCAATCACGTTTAATTGCTGCTATACCATATATAACTTTTTAAAATAATCAAATGAAGTTCTTTTTGTTTTTTCATAATCTACACAAAAAATGAACATTTAAAAAATAACAAAAAATGTTTGTTTAAAATTTTTTATTTTGGTTTTATTGAGTGTAAGATCGAGCGATGCGAGCTCGGGATTTAGAGCATCCCGACTTGGTAAAAAATTAAAAAATGTCAATTTGTTTGTTAATTTTTATTTTTATTTTTATTAAGAGTAAAATCGAGCGATGCGAGCTCGGGACTTAGGGCATCCCAACTCGGACAGGTTAGGTTAGAAGGAGATGGTGGGTTCGAGCGAACGGACGAAG
>DWHP01007536.1:0-10913 GCA_018247895.1 Parnassius honrathi
ATGTCAATAAGATCAAAAAATATTATTCGTGTTTCATCAGTATGTAATGTGTATCTAAATATAATATCCAAAACACACGATTTCCAAAAAAAAAAAATACCGAGGATAGCTCGGTCATCCAGGTACTACTGTATAAATGTTAGTACTTTATTCGCGGCTTAGAGCTTGGGCACACGTGAATACTGCTGAGGGTATAAATGTTCTTTCTTACTCCAACGCATACCTCAGTTTTGACTCTGTTTCTAAGAACGAAATGCGGGATAGATTCTATTACGCTGCCACCACACGCAAACAGTCTCTCTGTTTTTAAGTTGTTAATGTTCATAACTACTTTGCAAAAAATATAGATACATTATCGTCATCATTACAGTCACTCATTTCTGAACCTATAATATATAACCTGCCTCTCTCCCAAAGAATGCCAAAAAGCACCTGAGCTACATTCATCCATCGACTTCCTGCATCTCTTACCACATTGTCACACCATATGGTGGTAGACTACCCTAGACTTCGATTACCGGTACGAAGCTGCCGCTCAAGAACTTTTCTTTCCCATCAGAACAAAAATAAAATGTGTGAAAAATTAATGCAAAACTCTTGTTCATAACTTTCTAATAAATTAGCAATTTAAAAATGCTCTAATTTTACATTTGTTTAAAGGCTTTTTGCGGTGGAAAAAATGTTATGGCGCTTTTTCAGCATAAATTTTGGTTCCTTTTTTTTCATTTGAGTCAGTACCCTCATCCTTAATAGTCGACATGGTTCGCCTCTTATTGAATTCGCCTCCCAGAGGGCATGAAGCACTTAGCGACTGAGCACTCAGTGTTACAGGCTTCGTTAATAACGTTAAATAGCTGCGGGGATCGCTTTTCACGACCTTTTCCTTATAATTCGAAATACAATAAACCTTGAACGACGTTACTTTGGTAAATATATTAAGTCGAAATTACCAGTCGGAATATAAGAAAATATCGAATGACCATTTTATAGATAGCGACAATAACCTAATGCGACGTTCAAAAGTTTCTATAAAACGCCGCGCCGTGTAGTAATCTACTACATCATTTATGCCGTTTCTGCCGCAATGTGCGACGGAGGGAAACTGAATCATGATACGGGAAACAGCATCTTCCTGATAATATATAAAAAAATAAAAATCTGGTTAGTAGTAATAATATTAATTTAAATGCGTTTTGTGCAATGCGGTTTGGTGCAAGTACTCTAACCAGTATGTATCACTCAATTTAGTCCCGTGGCTGGGCGTAAAAAGCGAGTATGCAACTCTCAATCCGCATACCAAGCGTGACGATCAAGGCAAATCCTCCCTACAATACGAGAGATCCATGTCTAGCTGTGGGCTTTTATAGATATACTGATGCAAAATAAAAACAATACACATTTATAAACGTACATTTTTGGGCATACTTAACAAACTAACGTATTCGAATTACATAAATTAGCCCTAAGCAATATGAAATAATTTTAAGGAATATACAAATAAGATACGTGTACATTAATTATTCCAAACTTCATTGTGAGTATTTTTTTATTAAATGTTTAAAAAACATTTAAAAAGACAAAAAATCAATTTTGGATAAATACCATCCTATTGCGCTCGTGCCAATTTTGTCAAAAGTATATGAAAAAATTATGCATACTAAACTCATATCGTTCTCGTATCGTCAAGTATCATGTCCTGAATCCCAGTCAGTATGGGTTCCAGAGGGGAAAATCTACTGCACATGCTGTTTTCGACGTGGTAAATGAGACTCTAACATGCCTAAATGCTAATAATTATACAAGTGCTCTCTTCGTTGACATGTCGAAGGCTTTCGATTTTATTACACATAATTCATTACTGGAAAAATTGGAAAAAAGTGACATTAGAGGCACTGCTTTAAGTTGGATTAAAAGTTACTTGCAAAATAGACGTCAATCTGTTGAAGTAAGCAAACCAGACTGCAATCATGTGGCCCTAAGTCACAAATCAGATTCAGGGATCACTGTTGTTCTTAGTATATATTAATAATCTTCCGGATGTAACTAAACACAAATGTATTTTATTTGCTGACCTGTAATAGTGAAAGCAGATGGTAAATAATCACTAAAAGACCACATTAATGACATTAACAGTACAGTAATAACAATAATAGAATGTCTTAAAAATAACAACCCTCTTGTAAATCTTGACAAAACTTATTTTATAAATTTCAATGACAAATTATACCATGTCATCAGACAATGAACATTCATTTTGAAGGACAAACACTAAAAAGTACAAATATGACAAAATTTCTGGGTATAATATGGATAGATCAAAAACTAAATTGAAAAAGCCAAGTTGAACATATTTGTAAAAAAATAAATAAATTTTCATACGCACTTTATAAACTAAGCAAAGTAGCCATAAAAAATACAGCACTTACTACGTACTTTGCATATGTGGAATCCGTTCTGCGATACGGGCTCATTATATGGTGCAATAGCACAGATGCAAAAAAGGTATTCAGTGCCCAAAAAAAATGTATTGGAGCAATATGTGGCTCTGTACCTGATGTGCCTTGCAGACCGCTATTTATATCTCTGAAAATACTACTGTTACGGCCCAGAGTTGCCTAGACTTCCGTCGACCCGGTTAGGGCCCATCGGTAACCAGCTCGACAAGCAACTAAGGGACGAGCCCAAATGGCTTATGGAAATGCTTATAAATAGGCTACTAATTCAACAAAGGAACTTATCCAGTTCAGGAGTAGGGTCTACTACCAGGATTGGTCAGCGTGTAGTAAGGGTGTTGTGAGTGTGTATGCTGAGAGAACAGTGTTGGAATGTTTTGGCTGACTTCACTAAGACAGAATCCGCCGTCGCTGCACTGCTCCCAAGGTCGCCTCCCTGCTTGCGCCGAACTCCTATTTCACTTCACTTAGCACAAAACTACAGTCTAAGTTGATATATCTTCCAGGTTTAGAGTGCTCTAGAATAAGCGAGTGCACTTCGTACTATATAGAATGCCACGTAAGTTACTACAATTAACACGATTAAGCATTCAAGACTATAATCCTCTATTTTCCTTGCGACATCAAATTTCCGCGTCTACCATACCTCGACACAATCGGTAACAATATAGGTTAAACATTTATTAACGAACTAAACTAAAGAAAATGGCGGCCGTTTAGCGTCTATCAATTTCGGTTTAACTCGAGTTCTCCGCGACCCGGTGCGGCGGTCCGAAATTTGCCTGCCAACTCAACTGCGCGCCGGCGCACGATAAAACGTTTCACTCGTTCAACTACGCCCTCTAGATGAATGCAATCCGTTCACGCTCATCCGGTCCTCACACGTTCGGGCGCGAACTGACGTGTTTTTGACCCTGATGCAAAGTCACATCTACCAATGCGGTGGCTAATAGTATTTAACCAGGCTGATGTACGAAATGTGATACTATGTTTTGACATGAGTCTTTATAACAATTTTCCTTTACAGATTTATCACTTTCTCATACATTTATTAGATGTGTGGTTTGGTATCAAACAATTAAAACATAAATTATTCTCTTGAACGAAGCTGTCTCTCTCTTCGTATTGTGGTTTATTGTTTACTCTGATAAATGTAGTGTTTTTCTTTGCAGAATGCACAAGAGGTATTTGTAGGTTCTATTACGGTGTGAAAGGCTTTGGTTCCTCTTGGTTTAGTGGTGTGTTCAATCATTTCTAAAGACCGAAATCTAGTTTCTAAAAATTCTCATGGGTCAAAGGGTGAAAACTCATTTTTTTCTGAAGCAATATGCTGTTCCCACAAATGATGGCTTTCTGTATCTAATTTAGAAACTGTTACATAAACCATGAACGAATCCCAAGACTAAATTGGCAACCCTAGATTCAATAATGAGTTTAAACATTCAATAATTGTATCAGGCAAGTATTTAATCTGATAGTGGACTCTGTTGATTGATTGATTCTGTAATAAAAAACTGGCTATACTTTAAAAAACAACAATATTATGATGATAATTGATAGAATCAGGCGTTACTTTGCGGAAATCCATTATAACAAAAAATAAAAATGTAAATTTCTTTGCAATCTTCCGCTAAACAATTTTAATTTGTTTAGCGGAAGATTGCAAAGAAATTTACATTTTTATTTTTTGTAATATTATGATGTATAAAAATCGCTTGTATAGTGCGAATCAAGTGACAATCAGCGCCATCTATTAGTTGAATCTAAAATGTCGCCAATAGCTGTATTTTATTATATCCAATGTGATAGTTATAGTCGATTATGTTACTTTTTCTCGCATATTGCACATTGAAACATTTACTAATGTTTAAGTCCATACGATTTACGTTGCACTATTTAGTCAGTTAATCAAAATCACTTTGTAGCTTTATTGAATCGTTCTTTTCCACAATCGTCTTGCAAATTTTTAAGTCATCCGCATACAAGTACATTAGCGTTAAGTTGCTATTGTAAGCGGGTACTCTGTGAGAGTGTGGTCCTTGCCCAGTCGAGCCGATCCATTCGTGCTACAACTATACCAGTAATATAGCTGCAACCATGGCTCTATTATGTAAAGAAAAGAACGTTGAAAGAAACCTTACCCTAGGTATCCTCTTTTATAGTTTTCTTTTATAAAATACAATCATGCACAGTCTACCTGATAGAAGATGCGTGCTGCGGCCTATAGATATCAACATCTATCCTCGATTAAGAATAAAATCGCAAATGCGTTGGCACCCCTGAAGACAAATATGGAATGTTTATAGTAAAAAGGTTCTCCGGTTCCTTATACACACCGTACAAAGCTCAGCAGTTTTGAGCTGCCATTTTAAGCTGGTATTCTGTGAGAGCGTGGTCCTTCTCCGGTCAAGCGGATTTGTTCCTAATACAACAATAATATAGCTGCAGCATGTCTCTACCACGTAAACAATGAAAAAATTTAATTATTTAATAATAAAACATAGCTTATACCAAACAACTTTCTAGCAAATATAAACCCTGAAGGATTCGCATTCTTGTATTGTATTGTAATGTCACCTTCATGTGCCTTATAAATAAATTTATATTTCTTAAAAGAGTCTTTGATTTCGTCTTTATCTTAGGTAGCTGATAAAAACAATTAACGTCCATTAAAACGAACTTTCTTGCTAAGGTTACCAATAAAAGAAGCTCTCAAAAGCTTACTTTTAGGCGACCACTCGGCCCTCTTTATCATTACAGCCTATTAAAGTCCAATGTTGAACATAGGCGTCCCTCACAAATTGCCTTTTAGGGGAATATTTAACATATTTCCTACGCTTGCGGTTAAAGTGGGTTGACAACCGAAGATTTATTTTTATTTTTGGGCGTTGTTAGGAAGACACTAGCACCCGGCGCTCTCTGGTAGCCAAAAATTTCTTTGACTACATAATATTGTTGCGCGCCTAAGTTGACATCAGGCACTCGGCACTGGCGCCATCTAGTGTCGGGGACCAGAGCGAGGAGGGCTTCCTGGAAAATGTTAATCTTGAACTTTCGACCAACAGCGCCATCTAGTATCGAACAGAAGGATTAAGCTTTCTAGAAGCCCCACACTGCAATTTTCTGCGTCTGGTCGGTCGGCGCCCGTATTCACTGTAATATTCTGGATGTTTCGGTGGAAAAGGTGTATTTAAAGCCACTATGAGTCGCGCTCGGAGCGGTATTGAATCTGGCGAGACAAGCGAAGCTTCGGAGCGAAATAAAGTTAATCAGTGTGATTAATTATTAGTGTTTTAAGTTTTAATTGGTGTTCGGTAATAAAAGTGTTAATTTTGGTAATTAAATTGGCAGTTTTTATTGTCACGAACCTCAAGCTCGTAACAATAGCTTACAATCATGTTTGCAATTAATAACACAAGACAAATTAGAAATAGCTTGCTAGCGATCACCCTTCCCAGGGGTTGTTATCATCCATAAATTCTTTAATATTATAATAACCCTTTTTATACAAACTTAGTTTAATAACATTGTTTAATTTTGTGTAACTAGTGGTAGACCCTCGCTGCAGCTTTATTATAATTCTAGCATGAACCACTCGGCTTGAAAGGTGTAGGACCACGCGCTCTCAGAATACGGACGTGAATTAGCAACATAATTCTGTTGTTTCGTTTGGTGAGTGTAAAAAAAGGGTTTTCCCTTTTTATTAGTGACGAGGCTTGCCATTCAAATATTCGCGGGTGAGGTGAGAACAAATCTGCATTTTGATTATTAATTGAGGATAGATGTAGGTGTCTATGGGCCATAGCATATACTTAACATCAGATGGACTGTGTGCTCGTTTGTGATCCTTATTCTATAAAATAGCGTTGTAAAACATTTGGAACAGATGTTTGAATTCCAGGCTCTAAGTGATAGCTCTGTCGCGCTTAGGCTACGTATTATAGTTTCTTTTGATTGGGGAGTTTTGACTATGGCTATGGCTATAAAAAGAAACATTAAAAAATGGAGAAATATTTTATTGTGTGTGGATGTGCACGCGGTTTAGCATCTGATGGGAAAAATAGACTGAAAATGACTTTTATTGACCGAACTTAGCGATCGCAGTGCCTCACTTATGGTGTCCATATTTCTGGGACACTATTTTCTACGGCGATTGTTCTCCTGTTTTCTAACCTTCATGGGTCGAAAGGTTCGATTATTGCACAAGATACAATGCGCTTGGTATAGTCCAAATAATGAGTTATATTTAGGAAACAATTTAAAGTAATTTTTTCAAAATTTCATCATCATCTTTGTTATTGTTACAAGCTTGGGGTTCGTGACAATAAAAACCACCGATTGAGTTACCGAAATTGACACTTTAATTACGGAACACCAATTACAACTTAAAACACACTGATAATAAAACACAATTGTACTACTGATCTCTTTAGTTCTCAGTTATATCGCTTCGAAATTTTCGCTTGATTCGTCAATTCAATACCGACTCGGTCGCGGTCCTCAACGGCCTTATATAGGGCATCTTCTACTGAAACATCTAGAGTGCTTGAGTACATACCAGTCCCGACTGACAAGGTGTAGAAAGTTCTAGTATGGAAATCTATAGAAGAATCTTGACTCTCTTAGTTCTACTACTCGATACCAGAAGGAGCTAGTGGTAACTAATGTCTTCATGTACTAGGCGCGCACAACATTATTACAACCTATCAGAGTCCTTTGCTGAACATAGGCCTGTTCAATAGATTACCTCATAGAAAAGATTTAGCCATAGTTGGCAGGCTGGTTGTCACAGGTGTTTTTATATATTTGAGTTATTATCAGGAAGTTGCTGCTGCGTATCTTCTGTTTTGGTTACCTCTCTCTCCCTTACGAGCTTACGACACTCACGGGACTATATTATAATACCCTTGTATTTTAACATTATTTTGACGGGCTGGAGAAGAAGAAGAAGAAAAAAATTCAGCGTCACATCATTATATACTTACAATACAGGGTTTTCTTTCCTATCTTATTAATGAAGAGTCCGATGGTCAAGTATGTGATAGCAAACACTGCCCCCATGCCCATTGATATGGGGAAAACCCCCACGGACACTTCAGTATGACAAGCATTATTATCGGCCACCATCAGCTGAAACAATTTTTTAATATTACTCCCACGTTTATTACATTTATTTTATACGTGGTAGAGTCATGCTGCAGTTATATAGTTTTAGCATGAATGGGTCGGCTCGACCGGGGTAGGACCACGCTCTTACAGAATACTAGCGTAAAACAGTAGCTTAATGCTGCTGTGTTCCGTATGGTAATTGCAGAGAACCGGAGACCCTTTTTTACTGAAAACGAGGCATTTCATCTTAGTCCTAAGGGATGACAACGAATCTGCATTTTTATTTTTAATCGGGGTTGGATGTAGATGTCTATGGGCCACAATAACCACTTACGATCAGGTAGACTGTGTGCTCGTTTATTACCCTTATTCTGTAACAAAACACATAAAATTTTTCGCCTGTATTGTGGAGGTTTTTCCTCCGGAATTATTTATAGGCCACACAGAAAGTTGTTTTCCTGCGGGAGCTTGTAGCAATGCACAGTCGCAACCAGAACAGCATCAAGCTGTTGTTTTACTCCAGTATTCGGTGAGAGCCTGGACCTTTCCCGATCGACAAAAGCAATTCTTGCTACATCCATAATATAGTCGTGGCGTGGCTCTATCGTTTAGGTAACAGAAGAATTAAAAGAGAACCAGGGTCAAGGCAGCGAATTAGACACCACTTACTGCGCTGGTTTATATTAGGTTCCAGCAATTACATACTCGCAGGAAACTCCCTCAATGACGGTCAATACACAGAAGAATACAGTTTATCTACCTTCAGTTCTCGCAAGAGAACTAAAAGTGATAACCGAGTCACAAAACCGTGCATTCGGCTACCCTGTAATTATTTTGATTAAACGTGTCCAATTAATTAATTTAATAGAAGTTAAAAGTGTGGCATAGTAAATAATACGTATCAAGTATTTATAACCATAGCTCAGGACCCGACTTTTGATATTTGACTAAGAATCCGCCCGGCTTTGCACGGTTGATTTCTGGATTTAGAAAAAAGCACCACCTACCGGGTCCAAATGTGAATCTAAGCAATTTAGGGATCCATTCAAACACGCACAAAAAATTCATCAATATCGGTTGTATATATAGGGATTTTTGATTAATTGCAATATTTCTGCTACATGCCAAATGGCAAATAAAACAACTTATCCTATGTAAGAAAATCTACCTTACAAACAAAAAGATTCATAAACACCCGTGTGACAGAACATATCGCTGATGTGTCACCAACGCTCCAGGAAGTCTGTAGTACGTTAAGGATCGTCCCAACCATTATATTAGATTTGATAGACGACAAATCTTCGCAAAGAAACAACTATTTCTACCAAAGATGATTCACGAGGCTATTGAAATAAAAAAAAATGGCTGGGTGCTACCATCTGCTTGAGATCCCATAGACTTCAAAATAATGTAAGCTCGTTCTGCGGATATTGGACCAAAAATTAATAAACATAATTAAAAGTTATAGTTCGTCCTTCGTTAACTATGACATCAGGACGTCAGGACGTCAAACACCTCAGTCCCCCCGCCATAAAGTGCCCGAATCGTCGAGAATTAAAAAAAATAATTTTAAACGCAATAAAATCCGTAAAATTAATTTTGTTCGATGGGTAGTATTCGCGGAAATATAAGAAATTATTATACAAGCCATTTTAAAAGCTTTTGTAAATTAGGTCGGCAAACAAAACGAATCGAAGACTGTGTGCTCGTTTGCCACCCTTATTCTACAAAAAAAATGTGAAGATCAAGATGGGTTGTTGTCGGGAGAAATAAATATTAAAAATAAAAGTTTATTTTTGAATTAAGAGGCCACAAAAATACTTTATGCAATACTTATTTAAGTACACTTCATTTTTAGGTTACCACATGTATATATCATTAGACATTACTTAGAGTTCACCTATTTGAACCTTAGTAGTATTCAGAAAAGGTTTAAAATTCAAACAATTTACATCAAAGTTTAGTTTAATTATTAACTCAGCTTTTATTAAATCTAAAATACATACGTAAACTTTCCGAGAAGCTATAATTATCTGAATATTTTGAGTTTTGTCGGGAGTCTGGAGAGTATTTGGAACGTCGGGAGAATCCAGACGAATCCTGACCGTTTGGTAACCCTATGTGAGACGTGATATTAAACGCGCCTGCCAGGTGTGATGATTGAGAAAAATCCTCTCAAAAATAGAGGAGGCCCTTGTTCAGCAAATCACCTACACCTAGTGAGGAGGGTTTGGACAAGTGACAGCATGTTCGTCCATTTTCAACACTTTAATAATAATAATGTGTTCTGCGCAGTTTAATTCAGAAATAGAAACAGAAATTTTTAATTCAATATAGATTATAAATGGTTTGAATGTCACCCTTTTGTTTAATTTACCACCGGTTCGTATGAAACCTCCGTCCTGGACAGATCCGGCAACGAACCCAGCGGAACTGACAAAAAATAACAGCTTACAGTCATATATGTTACACAATTAGCAACGCAAAATAAATTAGAAATAGTTTGGTAGCGATCACCTCTTTTATCATTCATAAATTCCTTAATATTATAATAATCCTTTTTTTTATACAATTTTTGTTTGATAAAGTTTTTGAACTTTGAGTTGGTCAAATTCTGTATATTTATTCTTCTTATTATTAGTTAAGTAAAGAAGTCAGGAGACCATTATCATCCTTTCCCCCACTATAATATGAAACTTCGTATACCTGTGAACTTACTGTGATATTCCTGGCCACTTGGAACTTGTTGTCAATGATCTCGCAGATTGTGATGCTGTGTTCACTTTTACTGTTCAGAATGTTGTTCAGTATATCGGGGACCCACATATACAGGCCGCTGGAGCTGCAAATAATGAAAGTAGTATATCATCTGGAATTAAACAGTATACACCTGAACAATCAATAGATCTTTCTGTAATCGATCTGTCGGTTCAATTGCGGGTCTATTCTGTTGTGAATTTTGCATTAGGGCCAGTTGCTCGATTCCACAGAGTTTGTAATTCATTCTTGGGTGATTTTTACGCTTTAACAATAAAATTAAACTAGAAATATAACATAAAACCAGAAAATAAACAAAATCTGACTTCTGCCAAGTTTAATAATTATAACATTTTATACCAATTTGTTTAATACAGTTTAAGTGAAATTTATGGATGATAATAACTCCTCAGAAATAGGTGATTTCTACCAAGCTATTTCTTTTACATTATTAATTATTGTGCAATTCATAAATACATGTTAAATGATTGTAATAAGTAAGTTTCTTGTTGATTCTTCCAAGGACAGAGGTTTTTTCCAAACCAGTAGTAAAATAAACAAAAGAGTAACTTTAAATAAGTATTATTTATATAT
>DWHP01007537.1:0-10913 GCA_018247895.1 Parnassius honrathi
TAATAGAACGGGGGAGTGGGCGGAGCCCGTGTAGCCACTAACATGTCACTAACACGTCAATTCACACGTATAAATGTTAACACAATCAATCGTTTCCAATTTTCGTGTCGTGTCAATCGTCGCTGCATGCAAATTATTTAAAAAAATGGCAAATTGTGTAATAATTACGTGTCGAAAGAAAGACGGAAAATAGAATTTAAATAAAGGAGACATATTCTACAATCAGTAAGTCGAAACTTATTTATATTTTGTGAATATTAAAAACAAAAATAAAGAAATATATATGTGTCAAAAACATTAAGCAAAAGTCTAAAATGTGTTTGCAGAAGTGATAACTGATAATACGACGTAATTGCTTGTATGTGTGCTCCCGGCAAAGCCAATCCTCCTACAAAGTAAGGTTGACAGCCATTCTGTTGTGTATTATAGTATTCTGTGCAATGCCTCGTTTCCAGTAAAAAAGGGTCTCCGGATCTCTACACTCACCATATGGTACACGGCAGTATTAAGCCGCTATTTTACGCTGATATACTGTGAGAGCGTGGTCCTTCCTCGGGCCAGCCGTCCCATTCTTGCTTCAATCATAATATAGCTGCAGCGTGACTCTACCACGTATGAGCGTAGGTATAAGCACGTTGAGAGAGGTTTGTAAGTATCATGCAGAAATAAAGTCTGTTGTCTCTGCCTACACCTGCCTCACCTCCGGGCTCTGTGTGACCGGCGTAAGTGTTTATGCTATGTTACGTTTGTTGAAATACGAGTATATTGAAAACCTCTTCATCTCGCAAGAGGTTTTATTAAAAAATGTTACCTTCACCATGCTCTTATGATTTAATTTCGAAATTAATATATGAAAGAAAGGAAATAAGGGATTTTCATTAAGACGAAAACCACACACAAAAAGGCAAGACAAAAGTAAGGTAGAACAAAAAAGGTAATAGTCTTAACTTCTTTCGTTAGAAAAGAAACGGACAGACATGTCTGACAAAATGAAAAACATTCTGATTTACAACTCGCGTAGAATCCGAGGCCGGGGTTTTAGAAGCATTATTTTTATGGCACCAAGGGAGTCTAATTAAAACAATATAAGTAGAAACTTAATTATTTTTGTCTCGTGAACGTCAAATTTGATCATTTAAATGTTATACTTCAACGTAATAGAGTACCCTCTAGTTATTTTATGACTGCAGCATGAACAGTTTGCCTCGACCGGGGAAGGACCAAAAGCTCTCACAGAATAAGAGCGTAAAATAGTAGCTTAATGCTGCTGTGTTTCTTATGGTGAGTGTAAAGAACCGAAGACCTTTTTTACTAGTAACGATGATTTACGTAGTAGTCGTTAGGGGAGACAACAGATCTAAACTTTGAATCTTAATCATGAATAGATGTTGAATAAAACTTTTACGAACATTATTGCATTTAATTTAATTTATTTTAACTCCCGACGTTCTGAGTGCTTTGCACCATTCATGGTTACGGGGGGAATGAGCTGTTTGACATATCGATATCATCGTCACCGCGGAGTACATTCAGCTATTAATTATTAATTTTCGTCCTATCCACGCAGAATGAGCATACTATATCTTGAAGACTTTCAATGGTATATTTGGGTTTGGATTTAAGGGAAGGATAAACAAGTTTAATTAAACGCGATAAAATCCGTAAAAGTTGAGAAAGAACTTGTTCGTCTCCATTATTCATATTACATTATATTATATTATTCTAGAAAATGAAATATATTTCGCGTTAAGGTTTCAATCTTTTCAATCTTTTTGAAACTAATTTAATGGGATACATTTTCCTAATATTAAGTAGGTATTCAAATAATGAATGATCTACTGCTTATTTGAAATTGGCTCAAATGCAGTGTGAGTGAGAGTGCTCACTCATGGTTTCAATAGCTAAGCATTAAGTGGCAGAGACTTTTGCGAGGATTTATTTTGAAGCCACCAAAAATTGCTATTATGTTATATTAAGTCGTTATTTGTAGAAATTATCGTTGTTTATATGTATTTCTACTTTTTTACATTCAGCGCTAAGTTCAGTACTATTCATTTGAGCATTTTCCTCACCAAATATTTATCAATACTTTTGTAATAGTTTTGATGGATCGTGGCTACTTAGAAAGTTACCTAAACAAGGAAGTATCAAATAGTTCAAAAAGCCCAACACTAATAACACACGATAATGCTTTTAGTATATTAAAATGGTCGAAAAAACTCTGTTATAGATAAAAGTAATTATACGAGTATACTAAGACTTTGATTATACAGATACTTTTCTCGCTAACTTCAACCTTTTAACAAATTTCTGATTGAAAATGAAATATAACTGTGCAGATTATGTCCTATTCTAATACCATCAGGATCTACCTCTTGATCGCAACGCATTACATATATAGTAATAGTAGACAGAAAAATAATTGAGGATGTTTATTCTAGTATTTAAGAACTTCCTTTTCCACTTTCTTAAGAGTACAAGAGCAAACATAAAAATATGATTCAGAACCACTTGACTATTTTCTCTTTCGAATTCTCATACATTTGCTAAGCCTTATCGGTGAACATAGTGTAAGCATGTATAATCAACAATTATTTTTAAAATATTCTAAGCCCGTACTTCACTACCTGATGGTAACCGATGATGCAACCGAAGATGATATAGCCCACCGACTTAGCTAATAATAATAATATATTATTATTATTCAGGCTTGGTCCATACAGCTGTTACTATAACAATGTATTCTTATTAACTATTGTAACTAAATAAAAGTTCATTCACTTTCGCCTTGAAGATTATAACATATTACAAGTTAAATTCGGACAAATAGGGATTGATGTTTTAGTACACTAAATAAATGTTGATGATAATGATGAATTTAACTCTCGAGTACCGAGTCCGAGACAGCATTTTTGTACATCATTAGTTATTGGCTTCAAATATGATTGTGTTATGATTTTTTCACGTTCCCATCACATTCAGAGCTTTAATAAATGGTACCTTTTATATGTTTTCAAACTGCAAAGACCTTTAGGTAGATAAGATTCAGAAATTGGCGTAATATATATTGACGTAATATTGATATAAATGATACTAAAGTTGGTAAGAATTTTGATATATTAATACATTATATTAATGAAGAGAGGATTCGCACAAAAAGCATGAAAAACTTATCGAAAAGTCTCCCTAAATGCTGCACTGATCCTAGCAAGGTTGCTTTCTCTAGGACTTCTGGTTCAAGAAACAGCCACTCTTTATGAAACAAACAGAGGTAAACCTCAGGAAAAATAGGCTATAGGGAGATTGAAGGTAGAATCTCCTTCATAAAGGCTGAACATTCGGTAAGGAAAGTGAAGATATCACTTGAATGTCCGGAAAATACGTAGTCTGAAACTTTGAACTTTAAGAAATCATGAGCAAATTTATTTCTGCATCGTTTTCGGTTGGATAGGTTTTGTATTCCGGTTCTGTACTCGGATTGCCATCGTAACCCTGCTGTACAAACACTTCAGCACTTCGATATACCGACAATCAACTTGGCACCGCTGAAGAGACTGTAGCACCGCCCAAATTTCGACGGAATCAAAGGCTTTCTCATAGTCCACATATGCCAGGCAAAGTGGCAGATTGTACTCTTCGGACAACCTCTGACCCGGACGTAGCCACCCGGCGCGTCGAATGGACGGCGGAGGCAATAATAGATTACTACATGCGCTGGGAGCTACAGTGCAATGTGGACAAAACGGAGTGTCTAATGTTCACAAAGAAGAAAAAATATAGACCGTACGTGGGACTAAAAGGTACCAAAATTCTGTACAAAACATCGATAAAATACCTCGGGGTGCAAATGGACAAACAACTGTCCATGAATGTTAACACCAACACTGTGGTCACTAATTAAAAAAGGTCAGAGACACGCTCGGACCGATCATCGGCTACCGAAGCAAAGTATCCCTCAACAACAAGCTAGCGATAATCCAAGCCTGCATCCTCACGATAATGGATTATGGGGTGGTGCAGCTCTTGCCCAAGTACTCCCTCTCGAACCTAGAGTGCATCGAGAGGTAATATCGGATGGTACTCAAGTGCGCGGGACAGATGCCCCGCTGCCTGTACACCGACCTGCTCTGAGAGATGCTGGACTTTGAGGCGTGGCACCTTAGAGCCCACGATCTCCACGCAAGTATGCTGAAGAAGATAGCGGCACTGGAAGTGAACTGAATTGGCCATAAGCCGGGTGCACTGCACACGGCTTATGGCCAATTCAACCCGGCGCTCGAGTGTACGAGACTGGGTGAAATCAACTATAGAGCACGCCCTACACCTAGGAGATACGCCAAGGACAGCGACCTCCCTCCGAGGCCGTTGCTCCTCCTCAGCGCAAGACAGAGACGAGAGCGAAATTAGCTCACAATTACTGTAACCCCCACCTTTCCAACACCGCATCTCATCCTGCCACAAAACTCCCTGTACACTAACCCACCTTCCCACCGCACCTCCCCTTAGCCAGTAAGTAGATTGTAAGCTAGTTTGTAATAGTACGTAAGTTATTTATTCGATTAATAATATAGTTAGTGTGCCTGCGTGCACACGCTCATGCGAACACTGCACACCATCTATAAAATAAATAAATAGTTTACACTATACAATTCCCTCGCGGGATACACATAGCCTAAGTAGCTGACTCACCCACTGCGGCCCCACACAGTAGAGGCGCAGGGACTATATGTAACACATTTTGGGAGCAGTAACGAAAGAACTACTCTTCGTACTTCTGTACAATTTGCCGAAGGGTATGTATGTGGTCCATGGTACCAAAGCCTTTTCGGAAACCGGCTTGTTCGGGAGGCTAGAAGTCGTCGAGTCTGCGTGCGAGACGATTCGTAATGACTCTCGAAAACAGCACGTAGACGCGGCTTACAATGGAAATCGGTCTGTTGTTCTTCAAGAGAGCATTTTCGCCTTTCTTAAAGAACAAGATCACCGCACTTCTGCACCACGGCTCTGGAGTAGTGCCACCACGAAGGATAGAATTGAAGAGCTTTTGAAGGACTTTAATATCGTATAGGTTATCTACCCGCTTTCAGAAGCTCCGTTGTTATTATATCTTCGCCCGGGGTCTTTCTGTTTTTAAGGTGCTGAAAAACCTCCTAATCTATTTTTTTCCTTTATTTGGTCTACAAAACATGATTACAACTATAACACGCAGGCAGGTATTATATGGAAGAAATATGTCAAAAATAGTATTCTAATATATATGTAGACACAACTTGCATAAAATTTATCCGCAGTAATTAACAATAAAGCTTGGTACTTAAAGTTATAATATATTAATGCTAAAGTATATGCCAAATTAAATTACGTTAAGGTTAAACTAAATTAAATAATTTGAATAAAGATACTGATACAATTTATTTCTTATGTAGGCCACAGTACCTATGAAAACATCCACGTCGGATCGAACAATAATACTGGATGAACACATGCGGTGTTTTACGGTTCTGAAAGCGACTATTAGAACGACGTATTAATATTTGTATGCGCTCTAAGATCATTGATGCGTCAACATAACCATTTATCAATTTAATCAAAAACATTATATCAAACCTTAGAGTAATTACATACATACGTATGCATAGAGAGAATCTACAATTCGACATAAATTGAGTCAATATACTTGTCTACCTCTTTCTTATTTAATTTTCGAATAAGGCAAAAATAGACAAATCATGTTCTGATTTATTAGAAAAATGACATCCCTATTATAGTTTTTGAATAGAGAAGAAAGAAAGGACATGACATAAAGATCGTTAGTTGTAGGAATGTAACGAAACGTCGGCGTCTCTTTTTAGCTTATGAGAATATTCGTATGTAAACAGTACTTTTATCATTACCAAATATGGCAACGATTTTTTCGCTGCGGCCGGGCGCCATGTTTTGTCACAGTCCATGACAACTCTATCAGTTGTCATTGCGACTTTAGTGAAGTGAGTGTGTATTTTCATGTTTCTCTCGTGGAATTCGATTATTACGAAATTTCTTATTCCATTCCTCGGGATCTCTAAATCAAGGTAAGAAGTATCCTATATGTTAATTCAGGTAATAAACTATTTGTGTGCCGAATTATTACATTCAAACTGGTATGATACTTTTCTGAACAAACAAACATTCAAACTTTTGCATTTATTGTAGTTTGATTAGTATAAGTATGATGACTGAGCCTAATTTATTGTCTAATAAACAAACAAAACTTCTTTAATTAGTATTTCTTGTTTAGTAATTCCCAGAAAATAATTGTAACATAATGATTTCTTAAATTTACGCGAACACTACACACTGAATAAAACTAAATTTACGGATTTTATCGCGTTTATTTAACTATTTTGACTTATTTTCAGTTCACGAAGTTTTGGGTGCTTTACAGCACCCATTGTCACGGGGAGAACTGTAATGTTTGACATCCAAATTTCATAGTTAGCCCGGCTTCCTTCAGTCTTTTAATATTAATTTTTCGGTCCGATCTACGCAAAACGAGCTTACAGTATCTTGAATCCCAAGCAGATGGCAGCACCCATCCATCTCGTCTATTAAAATTAGGATGTTTTTTTAATTTCAATAGCCTCGCGTATCGTCCTTCGTAGGAATTGGTGTTCTTTTGCGAGGATTTGTGGTTTATCAAATCTGATATAATGGTGGGGACGATCTTGAACATGTTCACAGTTGAAGTCTGCAGTCTGTGCCCTCTTCTGCAAAACATAAATAGTTTCTAAATCCCACTAACCCATAGTTTCTAAATCCCATTAACCCATAGCAGTAATCCTATAAGACACTATGGTATGGAAGTAACAGAAGTAAACTAATCTATCTGTCTCAACATTAGTGAGATCTCTAATCATTTTTGCAACATGAGCTGTAGAGCTTTTTTTAGCAGGGATGGGAGATGTTATAAGGATATAGAACGACGAGTGAATGCAGGAAATAGAGTAGATGGGGCCCTACATTCTAGTGTGAAGAGTCAAAATGTGTCCAAAAAGGCACGTATTGCAATTCACAATGCTGTGTTAGTCCCTACTTTATGTTGCAGAAATGAACGGCAGAGTCAGAAAGGGACGTCCTAGGCGAAAATGTATCGACCAAATTGGCGATTTATTGAAAACGGGCCAAATTAGGAGAACCTTTAACCGACGAGCATCTATGCGTAGGTATATGGATGTGAAGGACGCGAGAGAGGTGTGTCAGGATCGTGCCAAATGGAAGTCTGTAGTCTCTGCCTACCCCTCTGGGTGACAGGCGTGAGTATTTATGTATGTATGTATGTAACTAAAAATAGGAGGTTTATAAAGAGACATTTTTTAAATAAAACGTGTGGGTTTATATAGTTCACTAAATTCACAAAGAAGAATGCAAAGAAGGCGCTGGAATTTAAAAAAGGTTTACTTTACCTCACTAATTAATTGTATTTGTTAACAATATCTATTCGTTTGAATTATATTCAAGGAGAACTTTGCAAACAAAACATGTACGTATTTTTACAGAATGTGAAAGCGTGTTATGAGAAAATGTGTGAATTACATTTATTATAATCATCGATATCGCGTCATTTCGGCCAGCATTACTATTTCAGTTTTCATCTTGAATACCTGCTTTTATTATTAGCTTGATCTATATGTATGTATGTATGTTTGTAGTAATGAATTCAGTTTTCACCCACTTGCGGACAACTTGTCCCAATACTATAATCATGACCAATTATTTTTTGTACTACTTAAATTATTTTAATTTATTAACCGTTTCACTTCACACTCCATCTAACCTTCAATTTTAACTATAATTTAGTGCAATAAAATATCCATAGGACACAATTCTTAAAACGACGGAATGTTGGCTTCACAGTGATGTCATCCCAATTCTAATAAGTCAATGACGAGTGCAATTTGAACTCGGTCAGACATTCTTTGATTCGGAGAAACAGGAGGTGGTACCATTTGCAACTTAAGTATGGATAAGGAATGACTTACTAAAGAGATTTGGTTTCGGTTGTTAACGATAATTTTGCTTTAAAGCACGGACAGAGTTTTTCCCTTCGTGTTTCCTAAATATTTTATTCGTACTCTCATATTAACATTAATTTAATGCGTATGTGGTTATTATATTCTCTTTGATGTTAAGTAATTAAACAAAAATGAAAAAAATAACATTCATTTTAAACAGTTAAACACATTAGCAGTGTTATATCAGATCCACTAATTCTATAATGTTGTAGGTATTTTAACGTAGGTTGTATTTTGCAAGTGAGCTAGTGAAAGTGAATCCAATTGTTTTTGATAAACCAAATAAAAAATGTGTTTGGTGTGTCATATATGTAAGTTTACAAATTTTCGTGTGAGTATTTGCGAAATCGTCTTTATTTTTTACTGAATATTAATTTGCTAAAACTAAATAATATGCTACCTAAGTTATTATTTCTTAGCATAGGTAACTTGCACTTGTAATTGTAATTTTAAGTCTATATTTATATTAATCATACATTACAGCGTAAAATTGCAGTTTAATGCTGCTGTGTTTCGCATGATAAGTTGATAAGTGCAAAGAACTGGAGACTCTTTTTACTGAAAATGTTAAATTCCATCTTAGACCTCAGGGGTGCAACACATATGCGTTATGCATTCTTAATCGAAGACTATGGGCCACAACATCCGCTTACTATCAGGTGGACTGTGCGCTCTTTTGACGCCCATATTCTATAAAAAATGTAAGGCATTTTAATTTTCGTTATTGTGTTAACTACTCGTTTGAAAGGCTTGTTTTACACTTTTTTAGCATTTGCGCTATCATTATTGTATAATATGGGATTCAGCTTTTCGATTTCCCATTTTCAATTTTTCACATATAGTTCAAAATCGCCATCTAGCCTTATTTTCTGTTACCAGCGCAGAAACAGTTACAGTTTGGACAACATCCAAGTTATATTGCTTCAAACGCTTACGCAATAGATGTCGCTTCTTGTTTTCATGAATACAGTGTGCGTCCATAGATAACGCTACTGATAGCGTTGTCCGTCATCTCGCTTGACGATAAACGGTAGCTTATCATAATTGACGGTTTGTAAATAAGTATATCAGTTAAATAGTAAAAAACAATTTATGATACTGACAATACTTCGCAGCGAAAGAAGTAGGCGTTCTGGAGTTACTTTGTATAATATTTTCGGCGCCCTTGTAGCAATATGTTAAGTGTCGATATATGAAAGTCACCAATTAGGCACTATCTTTAAATGGAAATCACATTCCAGACACGAACAAAAATGCAAAAGTGCAAAAACGCGAAAAATAAAAGGTTGCTAGCTTGAATCCAATCTAGAACCCTACCAAAAAAAGAGCTATATATTGTAAAGCACTAATTATTATCACCAATTTATCACTTAAGACTGATATAATAAAGTTTAGTATGTCGCTGGGGAGGATTCCAGCTTGAATAACGTCGGTCTTGTGGTTCAATTTTTAATTCAGAAGGTAGCAACTGCGTAGAATATTATGTTGCCGCAACATACGTACTAACAACGAGGCACTCGCTTATCCCAACTTTCTTAAGATCAGTTTATTGCTTATTTGATTGTAGTCCTTGAAATCATAGAGACAATTATTGCACACGGACGGAGTTACCACATGGAAAATGGAAAAGTCTTGACGAATAAACTGATTTCCATTGAAAAATCCTGACATTTTGTAGCAAATGTAATTAACAAGCATGAAGAAGAAACAAATCAATTATTGGTTTTGTGCACTCTCGCTGATCAAGTACGTCGCAGATTACACCCCTCCCATGCAAAAACTTACTGTATTTAGTTGAAAAATTGAAAAATCCTGACATTTCCTAAATCCTAACTTAATCCTGACAAGAGCTCAAAAGGCCCGACATGTCAGGATAAATCCTGACGTATCCCCACATACGTATCCCAAATTTTCGATTTGGCACCTTTAGTGACTGCGGAAGAGAAATATTGGTCGCTCAGTAGCTGCGTAATGGAATTTAATACCCTTTATCATCTCGTCTACCAAGCGTGGCAACTATGGCAAATATCACCTCTATGAAAGTATGTAATGAATAAATTAAGTAATTACTTGGTTGCAAAATTAGCCGATTCGAACCCGATACTTAGTGCATACCTAACGAATCATGACGGTAATTTAGATTTGAACCACAATCCCAATATGTCAGTATAAATTATAGTAACTCCGCAATGCATCAGTTTTGGTATAAAGGGTCGAAATACATGTGTTTGAAGAATGAGGTCCTGATGGCGAAAATTCGATAAAATGCCGAGCCTAAAGTCCACTGATTGAACATGCGGGGCCTGCAACAGTACGAGAGTCTAGTCTTGATGCGCTTCCGCTCCAAACCCAGCCTAGAATTCGTAGCATGGCAACTCTTTCAAGAAATGCACGCCTGATGACGCATTCTTGACATGTACGTAATTATCTAGACCTACCCATAAATAATAATATCGTATCTTTCCATTTCCTTTAGAACAGTTAAGAATGAAAAGTCGACATCCTATTGTTATTTAAGCACGCGTATATGCAATACTATAGGCTTTTTGAGAGGCCATACTGGAATAAAAACTCAAAAATAAATATTAAAAGTGCCTTAGTACTTATAACAGAAAAATTATTTTTTTGTTAACGTAAGGCGCGCGTCTGCTCGAGCGTCCGCGTGACAACCTCACGAAATTAGCCTCCGTATGCGGCCGCGCAGCGTAGGTATATTGTCATGACTAAAGCACGGAGTGAGACAGGCCTGCATTACTTGCACTTGCGCAAAGGTTATAGGCATAGGCATCATCATCATCATCATCATCATCATCATTACAGCCCTTCACAAGTCCACTGCTGAACATAGGCCTCCCCCAAGGT